>CM076607.1:105421268-105573326 GCA_038502775.1 Hippodamia convergens
TTTTACGTAACAATGGGTATCCTTCCTAAGATCAACCTCTTGGAAAAGTACGGTTTTTTCTTATTGACTATCTTCAAAAATCATTATTGGATGATCTGTAAAGGTTTGATGTGAGTATTATATATCTACTTCTCGCAATAATTAAAGGATCACAAAAATTTTTTTAAATTTTTGGTGTTTTTCAAAGGCTGTATCTCAATGAAAAATGATCTTATGAGAAATAGAAAAATCAACTTTTGAAGCTTGAAGACTCTAGTTTTTTGAATTTAATTTTCCAGATTACCGGCAGCCATACAACTCTCGGATAAAGCATGAAAAAAAATTTTTTAGATTTTCAAATTTTTATTTGATTGATTGAAATTTTGAAATAATGAGGGCAACAAGAATTTTCGTTACTCAAAGTTGATCTCTTCTTTTTCAAGAATCAATCATTGATTTTTTTTCATTTTTTACCCAATTATGAATGTTTTAGAGATTAAAAAAAATTGAGAAAAAAACTGGTGAACTATTTTCTGAAAATATCGAGAAAAATATAGAAATTTCTCACTGATTATTTACAAAACAAAATTACACTTTTCTCAAATTTTTTAAAATTTTTTTCCAATCTTCAAAAAATACAAAATTGACTAGTAACTGAAAAAATTAAATAAATAATTTCAAAAAGATTAGCTCAAGTTTAAGGAACAAAAACCTTGTTACCTTAATTCTTTCAAGTTTTCATTGGATTGGTCCAGGAAAATAGCTTCACACGATCGATCTACCGATTTAGGGAGCCTTTGGGGTACATTAGGCTGTGAAATTTTCTTATACCCTTAGCTTTTTCTCCAATATGACGAAGATACAGTCCGTTAACCAACAAATGGCAAAATGGCAATTTTCTTGCTCTTCTTTTACATTACCGTTACAGGTGGAAAAAATTTTACCCTTGATTAAAACATGATAGATTTTTGTAGGAAATTTTCTGCAGGTTGTCGGTTTGTAAAGTAGTTCCGGAGATATCAACAGTTGAGTGAAAAAGGGTAATTTTTGCATTCAAATGGGATATCTCTCGAAGACAAAAGGTCATTTCCGAGGGTGGTGAAAAACCAAATTAGACCGTAATAAACTGGCTATGCGGGCTTTGCATCGTCCAGCTCAAAAAAAGTTTTCCATGCGCGTAGAATAAAAATAAAAATTTGTAAAATTAAAAAAAAATTTCTTTGTGCTTCATCCGAGGATTGCATGGCTGTGCGGTACCCTGAAAAATTGTTTACCAATAAATTCGGAAACTAGAGTCTTAAAGCTTCAAAAGTTGATTTTTTCTATTTTTCATACGATTATTGTTAAAAATTGAGCCCCCTCAGGACGTCATCCTCAACTACGCCTATGGTTCGAACGCACCGAAACGTCAAGCCGATCTCTCAACTTCTGATGGGCAGTCAAGTTAACCTAGTTCTATGTGTTAATCAGTTGACAGTTCAACTCATGCTCATTAATTGTATCAATTAATCTACCTCTTTCTGTATTCAGCTCTGACTGAAAGACGACCTTCTTGTGCTCCTCTAGTAAAATAAGAATTTTCTAAAAGTCACCTCGCAAATTAATTGATCATCTCGTTCATTTTTTGAAGCAATTAGTCAAATAGGTGAGATACTGCTCAAAATCCCTCATCATTGCATGTTTCATTTTATTTTCATGCTTTTTATAAAGTTTTAAAATGTGTCCCGTTTCAGATCATGAAAATCTATAAAAATAAATGGTAATCCTCTCTCACTTTATTCTCCTAAAATCTCTATTGCATTTAGCCAATGAATTCGACTCCCTCTAAGATATATATTTTGATATATTTTTGCAGTTTCTCATCGATTTTTTCAGATTTCTCTAAACCTCTCACATTGGAAGTGATTACTGGGTTGCTTCAGAAAATGAACATTATTTGTGGTAATGAATCCTGATTTATTATATTCTCATGTGCACCTCATTATCTCAATGTATTCATCTCATTTCTCAATTATTCACTTCTCATAACACTTGCTGATTATTGTTCTCGAGTTTCAGATGAATGAACGTCCTCAAACGCAAAGGCGAATCATGGAATCAGTCTTCTCTCTCAATAAAACCAAGTGAACTTCTCTGAAGTATTTGAACGATCAAGTAACTCAAGTCTCAGTCCCTGCTTCACCTTGAGCGGTCTCCTCAAATATTGATCAAATGATTAAACTGGTATGATCTTCTCATTATAACTAAGAAATTCTCAAGTTCATTCATCGGAAGCACTTAGCAAGGAAGAACTCAAGCCTTCAGCTTCAACCGAATCAATAGGGTTAGTGATTCCTGCACTCATACAACGTACTCTCATATCGTAATTCTCATGATTATCAATTGTAGCTTTTATTTTTCTGATGAACACTAACCCTGCTTACTAAAAGAAGTTTGTCACTGTAAATGTTGTCTCAATTGATTAATTAGCCTTCTTTTTACAGAACCACGTACGTTATAGATCATAATTATTGATTTCTCAACCATGATATTCTCACATTGTAATAATCTCAATGAAGACCAGACTTATACTACTAAGCTCTCGAAACACGTATCTCCTCTAAGGCCTGATCTCACTTTTATTACAACTGAGTCTACTCTAACAATTCATTATTCAACCTTTTGTTTTTCTGATGAAATAAAGAGGCTCTCGCAATAAATTTCATTTGCATCATCACTGTAAACTCTGTGTTTAATTTTGAATTAATGGAACTCTCTCAATGTCTAAGTCTGACTTCATCTGTCCTCTCATGTTGAACATCTCTAGATTACCTCTGTTTTTAGTTGAATGATCACTCTGAGTTTATAGATGACTTTAATATTGTATTTTTTACGGTATTAATTTCATGCGGGTGACTTATTCATTTTATGATTGTGAATGATGTCAATAAATGTTTTTACAATACCATCTCTAACTCAATTATCTGGATACAGTCCTAAACAGTATTTCACAAAATCAGAACTAAATCAGATTTTGAACAACTATTTTTCACTGAGATACAGCCTATTGAAAAACATCAAAAAATTTCGAAAATTTTTCTGTTTCTTTAATTGTTGCGAGAAGAGTACGTAACACCCCATGCAACTCTTCCGTAGGTAATCTGGGACTCAACCAAGGCTTGATAGAAAATTGTTAAATTCTTTTTCGAGAGCAGATGATTACTTAAGTACCTGAACTTGAAAACCAAACTCCTCAGCTTGTTCACAACATTCATTATAAGTTTGTTCCATGTCATTTGTGAATCAATTGTAATTCTTAAATACATATATGATTTGTTTCAGCTATACATATTACATCATCAAAAACAAGATGTCCCAAAGCTGGAAGACTCGGAGCATAAGACCTGAACATCATTTTTCAGTCTTTTTGCTTCTTAACATGAGTTTATTATGCTTGAACCAACTTATTGTTTCTGTAAATTATAATTGAACTTTTTTTCTCAGTTCACTTCTCTTTTTGCCTTCAGACTGTTTCATTTTGAGTAGGCTATTCATGTAAATGAGAAATAGAATACTGAATGAATAGTTCCAAGTTTTTTATTGGATAGACTCCAATTAAATGGGCCCTCATTCAAATGATCATTTCAAAGTTCCATATTCTTCAGAACTAAATGCAAGCTGAAAGTTTCTTCTCGTGTTCAAACAATCCAATCAGATGTGAAAGTTTAATTGAAATCAAACGAAATATAACCGTTGAAGTCGAGTATTCAAGTAAACTCCAACATCAATTTCATTATTACTCCTTCTAGCAGAAAGTTCAGTTGATCAACCGGAGTGGTTATAATTAATGGTGTTTTTATGTCAGAGTTTTATTCAGATGAAACGAAATGTAAATTGAAAAACAATGATCGCCATTAGGATGCGATGGACCATTGCCAGCTCTATGCTGTGAAAATTCAGGACTACGGACTTTATGCAACAATGGATTATGCAACAAGTTTTCGAGCGAAAAGAGATGCTCTGTTAACTCAACTGTTGTCAACCTCATGAAGATGGACAATTTGGCTCAGTGTATCGTAAAGTCAGTGGCGGCTTTAAGGGGTGGCGAACGGGGCAATCGCCCGGGGCCTCGCTCTTGGTGGGCCTCGCACGCAACAACCCGAGCAAATTTTTATTTTGATTTATTAGATCATTTGAACATAAGGGTAAATTCGAAAAAAGTAAGTTATCCATACATTCATTCAGAACAAAATTGAAGGAACCATTTTGTAGATTTTGAATATTGCGCTTTGTTGGAACGTCCGAATGGGTAATTGAGGCACCAGATGCCCGATCCAGTAGGTAGAATAGAATGCACACAACACAATTAGGGTGAAAATTATCCCAAGTATTTAGGTACAATGTTACTTATCGCAGATGTTGGAACCTCATAAAATATTTATTGCCCTGTTGACCGTTCTTTGGCGGTCCCTTTGAAATATTTGTTGAATTGTCCAATTGTCGTCTTATGAATGAATTCATTCCATTGTAGAGAATTACGGAAGGAGGAAAGCGAAATCTGTTTTTTTATTCAAATCAAGTGATTAGGGATAAGAATATTTTGTTCGGTTTTATTATATTCTATTTTTTCTGATGGAAAACTTAAATTGTTTTGGTTCTTCATTTACATTTAGTGGTCATATTGTTATTTTTCGAATGAATTAGAATTTTTCTTGTCATTGAATTGAGAAATTAATTCAATTCGTTAGTTTCTCAAGCCGTTCTTTTGAGTGTGGCTCTTATAAGTATAAATTTGGATATCAACTATCCAATGAATTTATCCAATATATAATACTTGTTTTAGTATATCGGATACTCAAAAGTATCTAAGTTGCACAACACTACCATGAACTGCTCTGAGCTTTAGGACTTGATACAACTGGGACTTCACGCCCCCCAATCAAACTCATAATTAGTGGCTCCTCTATCGTTCGGACAATCCCAGGAAAAGTCATATATGGTGGATTTTGCAGAGAGATTTTCCAATAGAAATATGCATACAAGATGGTTCCATTTCTCATGAAACTTTCTATTCTGTTCATCTGGATCATAAAAATGAACAGTTTTATTTTTATGGTCTTCTCTTCGAAACCGAAAATTTCTTTTCGAAATACTTAATATACTTTCATCATTTATTTTCACCATCTGTGGGAATTCCGCTACCCGTCTCTTTTTCAACCCCCGCTGTAGATCAAAGTCCAAGACTTGTGGTTCAATTGGTTTGGTTCATTAGAACGGAATGAGTAAACGGCTCATTCTCATAGTGAAGAACCGAAAAAGTGTGAAAAAACTGTGTGTTACTTAAACATTATTTCTGACGCTTTGTGCGAAATTCAACAAGATTTTCTAAATGAGTTCGCGTGATCGAGATGCCAGTAGAAAATTCGAGTCGGGTAGTTCAAAAAGGAAACGAGCAATCAAAAGAAAGCAGGAACAAGAAAATCTAAGTGGATCTTTATATAAATTCATGAAATATGATGAACAAAAAACCTCTACGAATCATTTCCTATGAGTGATTCTAATCCTGATCCAGCTGAAAACAGTAGAAATTGGTGATAGTGAGCTTTTGAAACATTGCAGCGACTTGTAAATATCTATGACGGTGGGAGAATCATGTGATATTGATGAAATACATAATTGAAAAAAATTTAACTCTCCTGAGAATCATTGCCACCACCAGCTGTTTCAGTTGCGTCTGCTGAAAGGAGTTTTTCTAGACTTGAAATCATAAAAACATATTTAAGGAATTCGATGACGATGACACAAGATCGGCTTTCAGCCCTTGCTATTTTATCAATAGAAAATGACGTAGCTCATTCGATCTATTATGATACTTCAATTAAAAGATTTCAGTGCTAGGAAAAGTCGCAATCATGAACTTTAAATTTATCATTTCGGTATTTGTTAATTTTGTAAATCTTACAATGTTATATTTATATGTTATATTATATTATTATATTTTAATTAAACCCTAAATTTTATATCCTTATAAAACTTAAGCATTTCTTGCCAATATATGACAATAACCTATACCAAACAACCGGACTTACTTTCACGAAGGAAAAAGGGCCTCGCGAAGATTTCCCGCCCGGAGCCTCGCAATGGCTAAGGCCGCCCCTGCGTATAGTGAAACATTCGAGTCCTACCAAGACATTGTAAGCCTATCCTTGTTCAGGTATACCTACTTTTGTCATAACCAGAGGATATCTTTGAAAACTATCCACACCACCCTAATTTTTCCCATCAAATCGAAAAATGAAATAGATAAATACTTGACATGTGGGTATCTATCATGTGATATACAGATCGGGAAAGCAGAATTGGAAAAATAACAGCTTCTTATAGTACATTCGAACAGGACCATATTCCAGTGAACAGTGACAGCATTAAAAACCTCAGAGGGAACGATATCGAATAAATGACTGGGCCGACAGATTAGGTTGAGTGGGGATGTAGAGAACAACGTATGGTACGCGAAGTGTCGAATCGAATCAGTAACACTCCAAACGCGGTATGGGTGATTTTATATCTGTTGTACATGAATACGACCATTTTATTACACTCTGACGCGAGGAATTTATTTTATTTATTCATTTATTGAAACACATATTACAATAAATGGTTTAACGGGTAACCCCCTATTAGTACAAGGATGAAAACAAATTTACAGAAATCATCAGATAATTTCACGAATCATCATGTAGTATCCCTAATAGAAAACAATTGAAAAAAAAAATGTGAAATATACACCACCAAGAGAATACAATCAAAGTTCCAACAACTCCATAATCATTCATGTCCTAATTCAATACTGAATCGACGTCCAACAAATTTTTGACTTTAGTTTTGAACCTATTCAAAGAACCCTCAAAGAAATCGATATCATTTCCCAACGTACTGACAAGATGTAACACTCTATTCATAAAAAAAATTTGCATTTTAATTGTTATTACTCAAAGAACACCGAAACAATGGAGTATTTCTTGTTATTCGACCGGGGACATTGAAATTTATCAGACTTAAGAGCTCAGGGCAGTCCCATTCAGAAGGTTATATGTATAGAAAAGTACAGATCTGCGGCTCGACGTCTCAACACTAGATGTTCGAGGTTAAATTGGTTACGAATCAACACGTGATTTGCGCTATTGTTGAGAACTCGGAGTCTATATGCCAAACATCCCAAAAATTTTTTCTGTACTCTTTCTACAGTTGATATATCTCGCACGCATAATGAGGTGACCAAACGCATGAAGAGTACTCCAACAATGGCGTCACCAAGGCACAAAACGTAGGTAGGGAAATGAAGTCGTCGAGCGAGCATTACACCCATTGTTCTGAGTGCCCTAGAAGTGATATGCTGGAAGTGACCCTTAAAATTAAGTCGCGAGTCTAAAAGACACCTAGATCCTATTTGCCTCAATGAATGACACAAATAATTTTCTGTAGAAATATGTATTCAGTTTCTTTTTCGCCAAAAAATAGATTTGAAATCAAAATAATAAATTCCAGCAAAAAAAATTAAAAACAAAAATACATTCTACGAGAATAAATCAAAAAAACAAAAATTAATTCTTTGAAAATGAAAAAAGGAAAACAAAAACAAATTCTGAAACATTAGAAATTTAAAATCGACAAATTCAAATTAAATTTTTAATTAATCCACCTTGTTGTGCCAAACAGTAACCAAATCTATTATAAAAGAGATAATTTCATATCTCTGAGATGATAAGGCATACTTGCTATTTTGGCACTAAGTTGGGGAGCCGAATGTGAAGGTATCATCCTATCTTCAAAGGCAAGAATGAAACAAGTTATCGTCTCCGCAATAGATTGACCCCCAAAGTACCTTTTTATGATTTAAATTTTCTCTTTAACCATAAAAATTTCGATTTAGACGAATCTAATTTATTTTCAAACCGTCCAGCTATTACAACTGACGTTCGGATGCGACTAATGTGCATTGCAATTCGCGCAGCAGAGATCACTTCCTCCTGCCGAGACTTGCCATTCCAACAGTCCAGCCCCTCATTTGTTATCGAATCGCAATGAGATTTCGATTCTTTCACTGTTCAACTAAACTTGGAGCGCATTCGAATTTAATACTGATATTCCTATGTTTCCATAAAAATTTTCTTTATCTGTATGTAGGATCCAGTGATGTGGGTAAGAAATTTTGATGATTAATGTAGATATGTTTATTGATCTCATCCGTAGCATCAACTGAAAAAAGTAAATTTTGAGTTGTGTCACATTTGAAGCAAGGGTGTGACGTAAAAAATCATATGAGAGGCGACTCACTTCTCCTCATTTATGAACGTTATAACTTCAACCCCTTTTCCCTACCAATTTTTCAAATGGAACATCCCATACAATTTTGCACTGCAAGAGAATTACAAAAATGGATATATTAGAAAAAATCTCTCAGTTAGGAGATTTCAAACTACAAATTGTGATATTACTCATATGATTATTATAACTAACTAATAATATATATTATAATAATAATAATTAATTAGTAACTAATCAACAAAGCAATACTACAATACAATGATACAATCGAGCATCATAACTTCTCTGAGGTTATTTGATATATTTTATTTTTGAACAATTGAACTGAATCAAACACATGCAGACACAAATGTAAACAAACATCTGATGTACTTTCATGGAGTACAATTAATATCCGCAAGAGGGCGTCGTGCTTATATTCCCTCCCTATCCCTACTTAGTATAAACCATTCACCTATAATCTAGTCTACTTCCCGTACATCAATAGGTTAATTAAACATTGACCTAAAGAGATATTCACCCCATTTCCTGCAACAACCGCAGAAATGGACAAGAGAATTGAGCACAAGACTCCACCACAGTGTGCGTGTACGCGAGTTATCAATAAGACATTGAACGCCTCCACAATACCCGACATTAACGTCACAAGCGGCATTCATCGATGTCATTGAATTGTTAAATTCGCATCACAGTGGAAATGATCTGATTCATTCCGACATAGCGATATACAATGTTCTAATTAATTACTGGAAATCAGAATGAGCGCAGAAATAGAGGCGAACAATGACGTAGCCCTGAAAAGGGGGAGCCCTGTAATAGCGATTGGGGACAACTTGACAATTAACAACGTGGAAGTGGGGATGAAGACCTATTAATTTCGATACTGATGAGTGCAAAACCTGCAAGAGAAGCATGTAGCAATTATAGCCTTTGTCACAATCGGAACAGAGATATACAGACCCGCAATATTCCACTTGAAAAAGAGATGGCATAGGGGTAAGGTGTATCAAATGAGTTGAAGAAGAATGTAATTACTTACTCATGATAGTACTTAATAACGATCTGCATTGCAGAAATGAATCGGAGATAAATTCAGTGAAGCAGGAAATGATTGTGACTCAGGTAGCCTGAAATCTAAAGGCTTTGAGTTATGGGATCTCCTGACTCATGTATCCAATTAACTTACTCTGATTTCAATTTCGAATGTGAATTTCCTGAAACATGAGGTATTATTAAAGTTTCATCAGCGATCTCTAATAATCCATTAAAACTACCGCTTGATTAAGCCTGTCCAGATTATGTGAACGTTTTTTCAAGAATCACAGAATCTATTATATATTCAATAGCCTTAATGGAATATGAAAAAAATTATTTCATTGGATTGGGAGAATCAGAGAGATGAAATTATTATGCTATGTTGCAACTAAATCGTTGATTGTCTTGAAAATGATTCTTGATACATCTCGAGGTGTTTTGGATCGGAAATAACTTTAAAAGAAAATTGGTTTTTCTGATCAATATCTTTCAGAATTGATATGTAGTTTCCTAGCGATTAAAACTAAATTACATTCTTTCGTCTCTAAACAGAATAATCTTTGTGGAGGGCTCACAAGTATGTGTAATATGCAGATAATAGATAATAATCTCTATGCAGAAATAAATGGAACACCAAATTTGTTGGTATAGGCAGAAATTTCGTCGGCTAGAATGGCACAAGTGGTTGGTTTTTGCCAAATGTAGTTCACTCACAGAGAAGAGAGCACAGGTGCACTAAGGAACAATAACTATATCAGGCTTTCACCAAAACGAAATACCTAGCTTGTGCAGAACAAAACTATCATATATAGTTATACAGTGGTTCCAAAACAACTATGTGCAAGTTCTGGAACCACAGATGATAGTTCCGTCGCGCACAAGCTAGGTATGTATTTTGTTCCGGTGAAGACCTTATATAGGTATTGTTCCTTAGTTCGAATAATTTTGTCAAGAGTGCTGTCAAAGATCACACAAATGTATGTTGTCTTTTTTGCAGAACGCCGTCGAAAAATCCAATTATTCCTTGAATATACCAACATTAAATGGAATACACTAAATTTCAACAGTGATCAGCGAAAGAAGAAGTTCTCTGTTATGTGATCGGTTCAGTCTTCGAATATGTAAATGTTTTGATTTTATGCTGAATGTGCTGATATTGTTTAATTTTAAAACAGTGCCCTGTTATTTATTAAACCCAATTTTCAGGTCTGAGGAAGTGGAAATATATCCACGAAACGTCGGCAGAGTTATAACAGTCCTCTTAACCCTGTTATACTAGGTTACTTTATTTACTAGAAGGACGTGAAATATATAACTCAATTATTATAAGAGGAAATGCGCGAATTGAAATTTCGGAAGCAGGTCTACTTATGTTTTTTTTTTCATTTGAATTCTATCACCTTTACGCTTCACACCCCTCTACCGTTTTTTTTTTCAAATAGGAATATTTGGATTGTGTACACCTGTTCGTTGTTTTATTCACGATCTTACACATATATTCGTAACTTTTTGTTACTTGTGTTGACATCAACAATTTTATTGCAAGAATTTTAAGGTAAGATTTCATTTTCGTTCACATAACTGAATTGGTCATCTTATGTTAATTTTGTAATAAACAAAATAGCTCAATGAATTATTTTTAGTCATTTCATTTGATGTATTACAATCCATATATTCCCATTCGAAAAAATAAATTAAAGGGGTTATATATATCAAATTCGAAAAAGCATACGTTAAATTGCATTTGAAATTAAAAATCGACGGGTGCGAGGATTTTCCCTAGTACTTCCTCGTGTAATATACTATATCATATCTTTATCGTATCAATATTTGTAATTTTGAGACGGTTTTTTTCTAAATGTAATTTTTATCTGTGATTGTCAATTCGTTTATATGTTATTTCGTTGTAGTAATTGGATATGTTGTTTTTTGTTTCTCTAAGTTTTTCATTCTGACTGTCACTGTTTTACAAGTGGAAATTCATTACTATTCGTACCAAATATTTTCGACCCTTCTTCAGTGTACTCCAGTAAAGTGCGATGAATAAAATGCTCAACCTCGTCCACATTTGGATTCGGAGAAATTTATATTGCCACCATGACTATGTGTAGGCCATTTCTAAGTTTGCATAAGCATGCAAAAATATCTCCAACAAATGAGCGTCTAACATTAACATCGATAACGTCTTCAATATTTATTTCAATATTCGAAGTCATAATAATATTAAAATTATTACTATTTTGGTAAATACCTACCCCACCTTTTGGAACAGTATCTCGTTTGAATTGAACAATACAATTGAAATTAGATATTTCAATCGGATTATCACGCGTCATGCATGTCCCGTAACTGAATCATGTAAATTCTATTTGTGACTAGGTATGTAGACTTTGGCAATTGAAAGTCATTATAGAAATTAGAAATGCCATTTCTAGTACTGATGAAATCTGAGACACTTTGAGCTATCGTCTGAACACTATTTAAAGACAGTCTTCTGAATGAGGAATGTTCACATTTTTCAATTTCTACATATTCCTATTCTCCGTAGAAAATGAAAATATTGTGTCCAAAAATTATTTGAATACTTCAAAAAGCGCCCGAGATATCGAGTTATAAACATGAGTTCGATAGATCCGTGTGACGTCACTTTACATCCAACGACTTGCGAGGTTCAGTACGTAGCCGGGTCCAATATAAGGGCCTCTCGTCTCACGGAGTGCGATTTGCGAATGTAGTATGACGTCACATCGCTGCGAGGAATTGAATATTCACGGGGTTGTAAAATCCGAACTACTAGGTCTTTTCGACTGAAACAAAAACTAGTGATATCATATACATATAGGTTATACTGTGACAAAGTTTCGATCGATTTTGCATACCTGTGAACATTTCTCATTCTTGCAACAAAGATGCAGTCGATGCAGCTTGCCTTCGATTATGATAAAACTTTAATGCAGAATTATCATTTTTTTGTCGTTATATACAATTTTCCAATATTAGTCCACTCGAAAGAGTGCAACATAGACGAGTTCCTCAGAATGTGATTTACTATACTTATATACTATTTCGTCAAAAGTTCCAACTGTTTACGTATTCGTCCAATTTCGGAGCAGCTTTTCTGTGCGAGCTTCGTACAGTCTACTCACACCCAAACACCGACGATACACGGCTTTGCTGCACCGCTGTGACGGTTCGAGTGGGGGGTGTAAGGTTTTTTCTTTACGGAATTTCTACATTCGGTGGCCGCGCTCAAAGCCTGAGATAAAAGCTATGCAATAGCTTAAAAAATATATCCAGGTTGCAGAATGGTGAATGCGCCGCGAAAAATTCAGCCGATTTTCTCCAACAGATTCTTCCGAAAACCATTCACGCCACCACCATGAAATAAAAAAAAGATTATCTGAACATCCCTACAACTTGAGAACCTCCTATTGTATCGGGGAGGCAGAAAATCGACGACTGTCGTAACTGATATTTTTTTCGGCCGGCTTCGCGGAGATTACCGTTATATCCTCCTCATTCATTCGGAGCGGCACAAAACCATCGCTCAGACCTCCAGAAGGTACATCCGGAGCGTCGCGAAACAACATCCAGGTCCGGCCCGCGCACAATGGGCCCAATCAGCCGTCAAGGAACGGTTCATCGAGCTTTGCGGCACGGACTGTCGGATTTCACGGTGATCGCCTCCGTGCTACATGCAGATTACTGGGCGGCCAATTGACTATCGAAAATTTCGAGGATTTCCTGTTGCGAATGACGGGAAATCGTCGGCGCGTAGCATGGCCGATCGATGGACTCGTTAGTCCTTCGTCCTGTCAGGCTGGGACTAACGGGATAAAGTTTTAAAAGGAATTCAGTTGCTCCATCCAGAAGCATCCTCCAGAAGGCACTCTCAAAATTCACTTCATAACCCATGAAATACTTTCCTCGAAGAAACCAAAATTGAACCAATAACTACCAGATTCTACAAACTTTCGTAAAGAACCTCAGCAACACGTAGATTCTCAAACCGGTGAGTACCCAAAACTCCAGAAATGTGGCCTTAGCCCCGTCGTTCACTGGAAGCGTATTTAAGCGGCTTCACGCTCACGCAGAACGAGCGTTTGTAGCTGCTACAACGCAAGCGGCAATGAGCTGCAGGGTTCGTCCACTGGCAGCTGCGATACAAAGACCATAGTTTGTCTTAAAAAACGACCACGTTTGTATTCTTTCAGCATTGAGTGAACCCGGACTTGTACATTCTGAAGTCGAGTTATATTTAGTCAAAAAATGACGGAAACACAGAGGTCCTGACGTTATTGGATGAACCCAATTTTCAGAGCCAGAAAATCGTTGGGAGAATTCAAACACCTCCACAATCAATAATTGGAAAACTTTCCTGGAGATTTTTCAATTACTATAGGAAGAAGCAAAGAACATCTCTGAATGTCTTTGAGAAACTGTTAAAATGAGAGTATTCGAATATACACTTCTGCTTGTTTTATTACTTACCTTATAAAACATTCTGACTGTAGTAGATTTTTCATATTGAATGTCAATCAGTCATAATTAGAATATTAGTTCGAGTTGATTATTTCTTATTGAATAAACTGTGTAAAATTATCGCCTTGGAATGGAGACTCAACAAGATAGTGATATTATAACAGCTAATTAACAAAAATACATAAATGATATATTGATCAAATTCGGAATGTCAAATAAATTAGAAAATATTCCTTACCAGAACCTAATTGAAACGTTGATGTATTTATCAACAGCAACTCGACCAGATATTTCTTTTGCTGTCAGTTATTTGAGTCAATTCAATAACTGTTACAGTTTGGAACATTGGATTGCTGCAAAATGTGTGCTAAGATATTAACAAGGTACAAAGCATTATGAACTGAAATTCAAAAAAACTGGAGATTAGGGTGCATGTAAAATTGACAGAAGATCTAATACTGGTTATTGTTTCATTTTCGCCAACTCCCCAGTCAGTTGGGAATCGAGGAAACAAAGAATAGTAGCATTGTCAACAGCAGAAGCTGAGTACATGTCATTAACAGAGGCATCAAAAGAAGCAGTACATCTCAAAAATCTCATAAATGATATGGGATGCCATCATGAAACAAATTTAATATACTACGACAATCAAGCTGCACAAAAGTTAGCATATAATTCGATTGTGAGATCAAAATCAAAACATATCTCAATAAAACAGCACTTCATAAGAGATCTTGTGAAGTATGGCGACATTCAGATAAGTTACAAAAAGGCCGATGAAATGTTGGCCGATATTTTAACAAAGTCCTTGAATGGAAATCGTCATCTAATGTTACTGAAGGGCATAGGACTCTGCTCAAGCAGTTCGTGAGGAGGAGTGTTAGAATGAGATTATTCGAATATACACTCCTGCTTGTTTTATTAGTTACCTTAAAAACATTATGACAGTAGTAGATGTTTCATATTGAATGTCAATCAGTCATAATCAAAATATTTGTTCGAGTTGATTATTTCTTATAGAATAAACTGTGTACTCTATCTTGCTACTAGAGAAACGATAAGACTTTATAGAGACAACACTTCGAACTTTCAAGCTTTGTAACGTTCCGAGTATATGCCAGACTCCCTCTTCAGACAATTTCTCAACATGAGCTTAAGGAATCTCAAGAATTTTTGATATCTCAATTAACATTTGTCAATATATGATGACCATAAATTGATATTAATTACTATGATGGTGACATTGTTACTTCATTTCAAACTTCCCCGTAATCAGTTCCATTTTCAACAAATCATTTCAAATACGATCCACACCCACCTAACAATTGAAAAGATTATCAGTTTCACCCAACGATATTCAAATCGAATCCTTGATTCTTCTTTTATAACTGTCAGGTTCCATCATTAGATTTTTCGTGTTATTCCAATCCATCATGTGATCGCCGCTATTGAAACTCACATGATCGCGACCTATCTATATCTCTCTTTTTCATGTTATTCTTATTTCCTAATTTCCAAGGGTCTCGATGTTTCTCCTGTATAGGTTTTTCTTCCAATATGGGGAATATTGTAAATACAATTTTTTTATCCTCGTTTGTTGTCCAAAGGTTTAGTTTTTGTAAGTACAGATCTTAAATCATTTCGTGTTTTGAAAACGGTTCACACATTGAATTTAAAATCAATTCTTTGAATTTTTCCTGAAAGTTCATGATCATGAGGTATCAAATTCAAATGACGGAGCAAAAATCTCAATGTGATTAAAAGTAATTGTGTGATTTTTAACACTTTTCAGTCAATAGATACTCAAATTTTGGTAAACTGGTAATATTAATATCCTCCATGAAATTTCTAGTTTCGTGTATCCAATACTGAGAGATATGGCGCCAGAATTATGATGATGAGAAATTGTAGAGATGAACGAAGAATGTTTTTTCATCCGAGCAGAAAATATGACAGGATTTTTATTCTCGAAGTTTTTGTGAATACATTATTGAAACTTTTATACGGCTTTATCTTCCTGTCTCTGGAACAAAATCCATCAGAATTCTTTTATAAATTATAGAACGAGGCCTGCGTGAATTTTTGTTCTTATTTTCCAGAAACCAATTCCTCTCGGAAAAATTGTTACTGGACAAAAAAACAAAAAAATTAAACTTTGACATATTGAACTTTGTGACGTTTTCATTCCTAATTGAATTTGTTACAGAGACTGGAGAGAAAATTCAGAAGAAGTTTAAGAGAGATTCGACTCGATATCAGAATTCATTTATTTCAAGTTATTATTGGTTTATCATATGATATGATGGTTCAGTAAAATGGAATAGGTTCTTGTCTGGCTGAATACCACAGCATTTGAGTACCTACTACTCGAATCATGCAACAGCGGCTTTTGAACGCTTCTCATGTTTTAGTTCCACCTGAAACAGATCGTCAAAACTTCGAGACTTCGATATGTAAATACACTCTCCAACACCATTGAAAAGGTGAAGAATATCCGAAAAAGATTCAAATGAATGTAGCCTCAAAGGGCTGAATTAATTGAAAAATTGGGCAAAAAAATGGGTGAGATAGTGAGTAAACATTCAAAATTCCTCATTTAAAATTGGTAAGTTATACCAATCTAGCAAATATCGAATGTACCTTCATTTGATCGCACAAATTAGGGAGGGAAGAGTGGGATCTTCTCAAATTGATGAATACCAAATACCGAGTGAAAGAATGAATAGAGGCGAACGTAAGTTACAGTAATATGAATCTAAAGGTATATCATGAGCATGAACAATGCATATCTCCTAATGGCCGAACTTTCAAACTCGCAAAACAAATAAAACAAGCATTATCATATGTGAGGCATGTTAAAGCAAAAAATCTTAGAGAAGGGATCAAATTTTGCGAAATTGAATCCATCCAAGTTTGCCTGGACGTATGTTTTTCTTCCAAACAGAAACAATCGTAAAATGGGAATACTTCATTCTGATTGGGAGGAATTTTCAAAATTAATCAAGGGGCTCAGAAAGCACCCCTTATGAGAAGTTTAATGGGATGTATTTTCACAGTGTACAGTATGAAACGGGATTCCTTGCCTACATCATATCAACCTCAAAAACGTATTCTGTATCTCTTCGATATCATCAATGTTAACGAACATTTTCCGTAACATATTAGTTTACATCGTAAATCGTAATTAATTTGATGAAAAACTTGTTCTTTGTAAAAGTATATCCGACTGAATGTATTTATTTCTAACTGTGCATTCTTGGAAGGCCGAGTTTTGGTCGAATCACGATAAATATGTCTCGTGTCCAAAATAAGAGTGATCTGCATCCAGAGGTGTCAGCCTGAAAATATATAGCTACAAAACGTTGGATACTCTAATCGCAGGTGCCTAGCACACTTTAATTTCAGATTTATAGTGTTTTGACCTTAGCTAACATATCGCCGAAGCTGATCCCGATCTCCTTGAATACAGGACAACAATGCCAACAGTGGCCTGTGCCAAACATCATCCGATGATATAATATGTGTGAGTAAGATTAGGTGTATTAATAAAACATGTAAAAACTCGGAAGTTGGCGTGTAATATCGAATGTTCGATTCCAAAATGAGGTCAAGAACTTGATAGAATTATACTTCCTTTTCAGAGCCATTATATCATTAAGATCCTTAATATCAGATGTTTGTGGAGTTAGCCAAGCAATTTTGCATTTTGTGAATAAAGGTTCGATCCGCTTAATTGTGCTAGGTTTGTGTAGCTTAGTGCCGTTGAATTTATTCCTAAATTTCATGTGGTTCTTGGCATATTTCAACAATCACAAAAATAGGATAGCCCAGAACTTCTGACTGACTGAAATGTATTGTGCAACACATATACTGAGTTCGATTTTTTCTGAAAATTTCCCTAAAGAAAGAAAGCACAGCAGTACCGTTTTCTCTTTCAACAAATGAAGAGACAAATTTGAGTTACATTTATGCTGTCTAGTGATGTAAATATTTACACGAAAATTTCAAGAACAACGACGAAAATGAAAAAAGTCAGCCCAGTACCCACTTCTGTTTTTCTATGAAGAGAAAAGGTTCAGAAATCGTAGGCAAAGTTGTGCGAATTTTCCATCAATTCACCAGAAAAATGAAGAAATCAGAGAATATTTACGTCAGCACTGTCTTTCATTTTTCGACGAAAATTCTTTTATAGAATTGTGCTGCAATTGTGGCAACTTTGTTTCCTCATATGAAGAAAATAAGAAAAATCAGAAATTATTAGGAAAATAAGAATACCTGGCAACAGTGCGTGTGAAGGTGGCCCAGCATTTGTATGTTTTCGAAAAAAAAATTCTACTTTATTGTGCTGGTTTCTGCTTTGTGTGTTTCTATTTCATTCCATGCCTACGGTTTTCCAGATATTTCAGAAAATGTGTTGAAGGACTCATGTAGAAATATATCGAAAACCGTATGGAATATGAAAAATAACAAATTAACGGCACAAAGCAGCACAAACTTAACATAATTCAGAACAATTTTTCCAAATATCTAACTGTTAGCACAATTGCGGCTTAATCATGAATAAACAGTGTTCTTTTTTTCTAATTACTTTATTTTTTTGAAGAAGTAGCACGATATTCGTGAAAATAGCAACAGCATAATTTTGCAAACGAGTATCACTATATTGCCTACAAGTATCACAATTTCTTGAATTTATTATCTTCGGAAAACCAAAAGTGTTAGTCTAATTTTTATTTTACTTTATTAATTTGCCGTCAAATCGGAAGAA
Source organism: Hippodamia convergens (assembly GCA_038502775.1). NCBI lineage: Eukaryota > Metazoa > Arthropoda > Insecta > Coleoptera > Coccinellidae > Hippodamia > Hippodamia convergens. Next base: position 105,439,840 of record CM076607.1, read on the forward strand.
TTTGGTGGAAATCTTCACGGAATATGACAGCACGAATGAAATTCAAAGATTTCAATTTATTTGTGAGAAGAAAAAACTAAAAGGCTGGGCTTTAATTTTTTTTAATCTCGCTTCTTCGGAAAATTAGACTTCAGGAAAAGTTCCATTGGAGTTGAATGTTTCCCAAATTGGGTGAGACTGCACTGTATCTCAGCTATGGTTAAAGATAAAAGTATGCGCTTTTCGCGACCCTGTATAAATTTTTTGTGAAACATTCAAATCCACAAACAGGATTATTTCAACTTCTTTTGTTCCTGAAATACAGGGTGAAAACGAAAAATATGCACTTTTGGAGTTGAAATTTTTTTTCGCGTCCTGTATGGAAAATTCAAAGTTGATCGATAATGTATCTGAGACCATTTGTTGAATTATTGACTCCTCTAGAATCCGAAGTATAGTTATCAGATGTTTTTTTGACTTGTTGAAAAACCACATTTCGGTCGAAAATTTGATTTCGTCATGGATTTCTCGAAAAACAAAGAAAAGTTCTGAGGATATTTGGAATATCATACGCACTCTGGGGTTCTCCTATCAAAGGTTATAAGCCACGGAAACACCCCATACATCCATTCTGACCTGCCAATAATTTCACATATCCCTTAACTGGTATGGTGCTTTAAATTTACGTTCAGGGTATGGTAGGGTCAATTTTGACCCTGTGTATTTTTCTATCAAGTTCAAAAAAATTTGGTTTTATCTTCATCAAGAATTTCTCTTTGGTAATCGAACTACACAGTGAAAATTTATTGTTATTCAAACATTTGAATGACTGAATAATAAATTTTTCGGAAACTGCGGCATAATACTAATTTATAAATTTGAGAAAAAACAACTACAAAAATGATGAATTTTAGCTCGAATAACGCTTTGTTATGAGTTCCTCTAGAAGTATATGCTAGTAAAATATGAAAAACCGTAGCCAGGAAAATTCTAACAAACATGTTTTTCAGATACTGCGGCAAAATACTAATTTATATCTTTGAGAAAAAAAAAATACGAAAATGATAAATTTCAGCTCGAATAACGCTCTGGTATGAGTTCCTCAAAAAATATATGCTAATAAAATATGAAAAAACGAAACCAGGAAAATTCTAACAAACATGTTATAAATGGTCTATCTCATTATATTTTCATATCGATCACAACGTTGGAACGGAGTTTTAACCAAACATTGATTGTTGCAAACAATTTTTTTTACCATCAGCGCATGAATTGAAATGTTTATCATCGTTTTTTGGACATAAAAACACCAAACTTCTTCTTGGTGTCTAACAAAATATTCGGCAGATTCCACAAAATTTCTGACGTTAGTGGTATGGCAGGGTCAAAATTGACCCCAAGACCGCTGTCACGGTTTTATGAGTGACGGTTACAAAAAATTTGTAGCACATATTAGTCAAATCAATATACTAGGAGCATAGCTAAAGGGGAAAGAAACCAGAATCACTCCGTATCTGGCTATGGTGCAAAATGATTCGAGTAGGGTCAATTTTGACCCTGCCATACCAGTTGAGGGATATTACAGCTTAGCTAAATAGTTACAATTTCCATTCCATTTGAAATAACCGCACATACAACACTTCCTAGAAAAGTGCTTGGGCTTAGTGCTCGAAATATCGAATTACTTTCACAAAGTGCTTGCCAATTCGGAGAATTTTGTGGATACTGGTGCTTAGTGATCGCGACTCGAAAGCCCTTTTTTCCCAGTGCTTAGTGCTTAGTGCTCACTAATATTCAGTGCTCGGCACAGCTCTGGCCCATACCCAACTTTTCTTTTTCAAATTAGAACCCGATTAGTTATGATTGCGTTGGATTCTTCGGAGAAAAATTTTGATGGTGTAAATAATGATTTGCTCATGTTTATTCAATAATCACTTTCATTTTTTCATGAAGTGTTCTTTATAACTGAAAATGCAAAACCCGACATTCATAATTACCGAAAAATATTTAATAAGGATAATGAGAGAAATAGTTGCTGGCAATATGATTTTTTCACCCTCAGGAGCATAAGTAAAGAATTGAAAACCCTCATTCAAACATCTTGCATCAGATGTAAACGCAGACAATTATGTCAATTTCTTACGTGCAAACATTTACCTTTTGGCCACTGAGAGTAAGACTATACTAATCACTTGAACCTGCAAGAAGTGCGACACCATACTTTTTTGTAAATGTGGTACAATGAAGTGTATAAACAATTAGTAAACTTAATTTCAAAAGAGAAGCTATTAGCTAAGCACTATGGGAGAGATTGAGCGGCTGATGAACATATTAATTTTTTCGAATGTGCTTTTGAATTAAAAATCTCTCATGAGATAGATTACCCCCAAAGACTCTGAAGTGGTACTTATCTCTGGTAATGAAGATGATGGTTTAAGAATTTTATTCTCTTCAATGAAAGCTGTACAAAGTTACTGCTCTAAACAAAAAAAGATTTCAAAGGAGATCTTTTTTTGTTTAATTACAAAGCCTCATTGTTGCTAGCAAGTAATTTCTTTATATTATAAACTTCAAAATATCAGAAAACATGAAAAAAACTTTTTTCAATTGTGTTCTGTAGTTTCTTCAGAAAACAACATAATAGTTATACAAAATTAGATGAAAAAATAAATAATTGATAATCTCATCAGGTACAAAACCAGACATGCCTTTTTTTTAGCAAAATATCTCTCTCCTGAAAGGCTAACTTTTTATCAGCTGTTTTTTTTGTCTTGTTGAAAAACCACATTGCAATCAAAAATTTGATTTCTGACATGGATTTCTCGGAAAACAAAGAAAAGTTCTGAGGATATTTGGAATATCATACGCACTCTAGGGTTCTCCTATCAAAAGTTATAAGCCACGGAAACACCCCATACATCCATTCTGACCTGCCAATAATTTCACATATTACAGCTTAGCTGAATAGTTACAATTTTCATTCCAATTGAAATAACCGCACATACAACACTTCCTAGAAAAGTGCTTGGGCTTAGCTTAGTGCTCGAAATATCGAATTACTTTCACAAAGTGCTTAGTAATCCGGAGCATTTTGTGGAAATCGTTGCTTAGTGATCGCGACTCGGAAGCCCTTTTTTCCCAGTGCTTAGTGCTTAGTGCTCGAAGCACTAATATTCAGTGCTCGAAGCACTAATATTCAGAGCTCGAAGCACTAATATTCAGTGCTCGACACAGCTGTGGCCCATACCCAATTTTTCTTTTTCAAATTAGAACCCGATTAGATATGATTGCGTCGGATTCTTCGGAGCAAAATTTTGATGACGTTAATAATGGTTTGCTTATGTTTATAAATTCAATATTCACTTCCATTCATCTTAATATATAAAACTTAGTCGGCCATATTGTTTGTTACACCATTCATAACTCAAGATTGGATGAACTATTTTATATGAAAGTTTTTTTGTTGGATTCTTCTACAGTGGGGTTAACATAAAATACATTAAAACTATGAAAAACTTGATGACAAAAAACAAAAAGGAGGAAATAATTTTTCTTCTTGCGAATTACGCCAATAGATGTCGCTACGATGATGAGATGAGACTCCTGTAATCTCATATCAAAGAGAAATTTCGGTTTGACAACCATTGTCAATGTCAATGTTCTGACGCTGATTGTCATGCGTATTGTTTGAGAAGAATTTATGTTGAGATATTGGAAGAAGTGTTTGATATTTAGTTCAATTTAAAATAGTATAAGAAACTTATATTGTCGTTTCTTTGTTTACAGGTAAGATTCTAGATATTGTAAGTAGAAATGTTGAATAAAATTGAAAACTTTGTTTACAGAGAAACACATTTGGTTTCAATTTCATCTGATGAAAATAGTCTTCTTCTTCTTCTTTCAATGCATATCCATTAATGGACGTTCGCGACCACATTTTTCATGGTTTCTCTATCTCTAGCTGTATGGATCAATGTCTGAATATCTTGTATACCCGTCCACTGCCTTACAAAACGAAAATACTTTGTTATCATGGCAAAAAGAATCCAATTCACTTTCAAATTATTAGTATCTCCAAGGGATACAAAGACAAATGTAGTTGCAATATCCTATATTACAACGGAGGACAAGGTAAAATATATACTCTCAGAAGAAGATATATACTTGAGGGAGCACGATGAATTGGTGAAAACAGAACATTTCAAGAGAGTGAAGAAAAGTCTGAACCAGAGAGGACAAGAAAGAATAGTTTGGATAACATTAACGGAGGAAATGAAAAGTGTTTATTTTGATGAAGATGCTAATGTTATTTTCAAAGATACTTATTTGCAACAGTTGGTAGAAGAAGAGGTAATCCAATCACATTTATTGGAGTCCATGGAGAAGAAACAAAATCAATTCAATCTCAAAAACATCGCAGAGAGGTTTATGGTGGAAAAATTCAAGTGTAACCACTCAAATGCAAGGCAATGGCTCGAAGCATTTGAGAAAGAATGTGAGAGATTTGAAATAGGGGAAGAGAGTACAAAGATTGAGATTTTAAGGTTATTTATGGACGAATCATGCTCGGAATGGTACAACGTTGACAATACAAGCAGGTTGGGGTAAATGGAGAGAAAGATTTTTGGATTCATTCGCAGACAAAGGGTGCAATCCAAAATAGGAAGAAATCACTCAACTTCTTCTTCGACATGACATCACTGCACAAGTATTCAAACAAAAAGTGAAGTAACTAATGAATTTTATTACAAAACATGTCTTCGGGGAAACTCGATACTGGATGTATTCAATTGAATGGCAAAAACGAAGCCTGCCACATGCATACATTCTCATCTGGTCAGTAGAAAGAATTCGACCAGAACAGATAGTTGCACACTGCACAATACTCAAAGGAAAATATGAAGGTGAGGAAGTTCTTATTCCCAAAATTCCGATGATCCCAACAGATATGCCATTTGAGTTAGGGATAATTCAATTCCAATTCGTCTATCGTTTGCTATTTCAATTGTATGGTCGGCTGGAACAACGTTGGATGTGTATAATTTTTTAGTGTAACATCCAACGTTATGCCAGCCTGGGAATTGGAAATGGTATTCATTTCGATGATTACTATTTTGAATTGATCTATGTTCCAAAAATATTTCAATGTAATTAAATTTTTTGTATATTTTGTACTTTAATTTTGCCTAATATACCTCCTACTTGACAAAATATCATCGTTTTGTTGATACAACTTTATGTATCTCTGAGGCGAAACAAAGTTCGTCGGGCCAGGTAGTTCCCTATATAATTGAAAGTGCTCATGCTTCAACAATTATTAAACTCTGTAGAGAATATCGAACATCATATGGAAATTTTCAGACTACATATACACAGGTCCAGAAACGTCTAATAAACAGTCGACCTAGGTACACCCTGTATAATTGTGGAGGAATTCGTTCCATCGATAACTTCTACGTTCAGCTACTAATCGATATATGCCTAAGGCAAATTTATTCAGCCAGACTGGAAATGACCTAGAGAAATTCAACCACCCACACCGTCTGATAGTAGGTATTGTCGTGATGTAATGATGAATATGGTGATAAATTCTCGTATGTTCTTCCTGTATCTTATACAACATCTGTTGTGAGAGTGATCTAGCAGTACTCATTAATTCTTCGTTCATCATATCAACGTAGTGTTGAAAGATTCATGAATGAGTACACGTGTCTCAACAACTTGGAAAAACTGCGTAATTAGGCTGGACGGTTACTGAATGATGAGTTGGCTAATCCGAGGATTTATATGAGAGGGCGGTCACCAGATCAAGAGTTGAGTGAGTGGCGTGCAGAGGTCGATGAGACCCCGCTTGGATGGATTCCTCTGGTTCTCGGTTTTGTAGCTCATATGCGCTTTCCGCTTCCCTCTTTTTTTACACGGGCCCTTTGATAGGCTAGTCGAAGAAAGAGATGGGTTTTTTATTGAACTCCTGGAAGGTTTTTCCTTCCAGACTCTGAAAGCAAATCAATTATAAAAAAATTCAATTAATAATCGGCATCTATGTAAATCCTTGCAGTAATTCACCAAGGGATTTGCTCCTATAAGATTTTTTCGAAAAGATTGTTGCCTAACAATTAAACAAAAAGTAACACTTTGAACTATGTATTGAGTTTGGTAATGTTTCGGAGTTTATATCAGACCTAGAGATTTTTAAAAATTTTACGAATTTGTCTGATGAAGGAACCTGATTTTGGCTTTCTAAGTTAACGTTACTTTGTTAACAATTTCAACGAAAATATTTGCCTCTGACCAATTAGTTCGAGAGTTTATGCAGGGGCATAAACATAATTCACAATTTTTGTTTCTGAACATGGAAGAGAAAGTCCTGAAGAACTCCAGCTCAGTCTGCAACTTCGTAACGTTTCGGAGTTTATATAGGATAAGTCTACAAATATATTTCGGCAATAGATTCTTGAGTTAAAAAAACTTCTTTTTTCCTATACCACTTGTTCCTAATTCAGCCGAGAGAAAATGAAATAGCCATTTAAAAATTTAATAATGAGCTATACCGCCCCTGGAAACATGCCACTCAATTTCTTTCGAGCATTAGACATACTTGCTGAACTTTCGGAAGAATGTAGCAGAAATTTAATTTTGTGAATCTGTTGACCAGAGTTACATTGAGCCAAACTTAACAACTTTTTAAATTTCGCTGATATGGATTTTTTGAAGATTAAATCCTGAAAAATTAAGAAATAATGTTGTGAAGAAATTAAAGCAAGAAGAAAAAAAAATTAACAGGAAATAATAATAATAAGAAGTTCTAATAACGAATTATGAAAAAACTTACAAAATTTATTTGGGAATAAGCGGAAATCTGAAGTGAGTAACGTTAAATTCAATAATAAGTTATTAACTGACGCCCACGAAATAGCACAGAATTTTAATGATTTTTTCGTACATACTGTACCTATTGATGAAAAAGTTTTAGAAATTATTGTGAGGGACCCAATTATTTACATTTCCTAATGAAAATAATATCATCATTGATGGACAATCAGGTTTTCGTGCTAAACATTCTTGTGAAAGCACCGTATTATACATGTGTATTGAATGGTTAAGGGATATTGATAGCAACAAGGTGATTTTAGCGGTATTTATCGACTTCGAAACAGTAGATCGGCAATTATAATTAAAAAAATTTTGAAGGATGGGAATTGATGATGTTGTCCTTGATTGTTTCAGATCGTATTTAAAAGGAAGGACGCAAAAGGTTAAATTTAATGGTGTTGTCACTTCCAGTATTGAAAACGAATACGGTGTTCCTCAGGGAACAACTTTAGGCAATTTGCTATTTCTGTAGTATATAAATGACATTATTAAACATAGAAAACATTGTAAGATATTGGCATTTGCTGATGATACTTTTTTATTAGGTTGTTCGGAAAGTAATTTCGTTTTTTCACTTATACAAAGATTACTGTTTGATTATACCCCCCCACGATCACGTGTCAGTTACCGATAATTTTAATTTATGTTTTTGACGTTATAAGTGACATTTCTGCAAATTTAAATTTAAATTTTACCATACTATTTTGGAATAGTTATTGATTAAACATGGAAAGTGAAAAGATGCATTTTCGACATATTTTGCTTTTTTATTACCGAAAGGGTAAAAATGCTGCTCAAGCAAGAAGAAAATTAGTTGAAGTGTACGGGGAGGATGTCTTAACAGAACGCCAGTGTCAAAATTGGTTTGCTAAATTTCGTTCTGGAAATTTCGATCTCCAAGATGCTGCACGTGGCGGAAGACCAGTCGAAGCTGACGACGATAAAATTCAGGCATTAGTGGATGCAAACCGTCGAGTAACAACTCGGGAGATTGCCGAGAGACTTAATTTATCCAACTCAACGGTTCATGATCATCTGAAAGGCCTTGGTTTGGTGTCAAAGCTCGACATAAAAATATTGCATTTTATTCACACTTAAAATAAACGAAATTACTTTCCGAACAACCCAATATATATTGAAGGAGAAAATAGTGATAGTTTGGTAAATCTAATGAATGAATATCTTGAAACCATAAATGATTGGATGGGAGATAATCGCCTGAGAATAAATTCATATGAATCTAGCTATATGTTTTTCGGGAAGGAGAATGAAACAAAAGAAATTGATAGAGAGAACATAAAAGTATCCATAAATCAATAAATATTGAAAGAGTTAACATCATTTAAATACTTAGGAATAAAAATGGATCCAAATTTGACTTTTGAATTACATGTTGATCATATAGCGGGAAATATGGCACAGAAAATTCATTTTATAGGTAGAATGAATGACAGAATAGATATGAGAACCAGATCATTATTATTTAGGGCGATAGTATTACCACACTTGGATTTTTACACATCATTTTTGTTCAATTTGAAATCTAACAATATAGATGAGCTGCAGAAGATTTTGAATCGGGGTATGAGAATTGTGTTAAAATGTAGTAAAAGAACACTCATTAGGTTAATGTTGGAGGCATTGAATTTGATGACCGTAAGACAGAGAATTATATTCAAAACATTGGAACTCATATATAAAATTCAACATAAAATGTTGCCGAACTATTTTTCCGAAAAAATAAAGTATATATCTGAAATACATGAATATAATACAAGGAATAGGAATAACTTTTATGTCGATACATGTCGAAGTGGTTTAAACATCGGGGTCAACACTAGTCAGAGGATTATTCTTGTATAATAAATTACCTTCTGAAATAAAAAATTGTGATAGATATAATAGTTTAAAAAAGTTGTTGAATTCTTATGTAAAGGAGCATTATGAATGAATGATATTGTATTTATTGTATTTTTATAGTTTGTAACTAGCAGATTTCGCTAATAAAGAGTATTATTATTATTAAAAAATGGTCATTATATTGGATTTCACAAAAATACTTTCATTGCGCATTATCTAGTGATAATGAGCAATGATAATAGTGATAGAAGGAATATATATCAGCGACTCTAAAAACATTTAGTTACTGAGGCTGAATGCAACTCTTTTCGAAAAATTGATTGTTTTGAATGTTTGCTACATTTTTCGGTGTAAGTTATTACTCGTCATCGGTATTGCTTAATGCCTTCGTCGATGACAACTAGAATGAGCCGGCATTGAACATAGGTCTGCTGCTAATTTCAGTTGTCATCGACGAAGACCTTGAGCAGTATTGATGACGAGTAATAACTCAGAAACCGGTCTACCTGCTGCACTGGTTCGATGGCAGCACGTTCATGCATGTTCATCGTCATTTTCTTCGACTGCTCATGAACATCGTTAACAAATTCTGCATGCGACTTCGAAATGGAGTACTGCAATATACTGATGGGAAAAAAGGAATGTACGTGTGCCAATCTATTTCATGAAGAGATTATGTTGGAGTGAAGTGCAGACGGTTCTCCGCTAGATGGCACTTCTCATTGTTATGTCTGGGAAGTGCCTAACAGCATTGAATTTAGGTCTGCGGCTCATTTTGGTTGTCATCGACGAAGGCGTTGAGCAGTACTGATGACGAGTAATAACTCAAAAATATAATAACTGAGAAGATTGAAACTTCATTATGTATATCCATATAGTAGTGAAATTTTTTTTCATGAAATGTTCTTCATAACTGAAAATGCAAAACCAGACATTTGTAATTTCCGAAAAATATTTAATAAGTGAGGATAATGAGAGAAATAGTTGCTGGCAATATGATTTTTTCACCCTCAGGAGCATAAGTAAACAGTTGAAAACCCTCATTCATACATAGTGCCACAGATGTAAACGCAGACATCTGTGTGATCTTCTTACGTGCAAAAGCAGACATTTCCTTTTGGCCACTCGGAGTAAGGCTATACTAATCACATGATCCTGCAAGTAGCGCGACACTATACTTTTTTATGAATGTGGTACAACAAAGTGTATAAAAAATTATTAAACTCAATTTTAAAAGAAAAGCTGAAAATCTGAAAAAAACAAAAAGCATAAATATCTGCTCTATTAGATAAGCACTATGGGGGAGATTGAGCGGCTGATGAACATATTAATTTTTTCGAATGTGCTTTTGAATTAAAAATCTCTCATGAGATAGATTACCCCCAAAGGCTCTGAAGTAGAACTGATCTCTGGTAATGAATATGATGGTTCAAGAATTTGATTTTCTTCAATGAAAGCAGTACAAAGGTACTGCTTTAAACAAAAAATATTTCAAAGTAGACCTTTCTTGGTTTAATTACAAAGGCTCATTGTTGCTAGCAAGTAATTTCTTCATATTATATACTCCAGAATATTAGAAAACATAAAAAAAACTTTTTTCAACTTTATTATGTAGTTTCTTCAAAAACCAACATTATAGTTATACAAAACTAGATGAAAAAGGAAATATTTGATAGTCTCCTCAGGTTTTCTCCTGAAAGGCTAACTTTTTATGAGTGATGCTATATCAATCACGATTTTGAATATTTCAGTCAAAAAATTTGTTAGGTTAAACCCACGATTTTGACTAGTTTTTCTCTTTTCACTTATAGATCAAATGTCTGGTTTTGCATTCATATGCTTCAACTTATAATTTGATATGCAGGGTAAGAATTCGAAATTAATCGAAAAGGTAAAAATGGAACTACAGATTTAATTATCCGCCATCGATTTCAGTCGCATTATTAAAATTTTGGTGAAATTCACCTTTACTTAGGTAGTTTCGGTATTGGTTCCACGCAACGGAAGCACAGTTCTATTTCGGAAGGATTTAAAAATAATACGGAATTTATTCTTGTCACCATCTGGTCTTATAGTTTTGAAGATTACGATACGAACTTGCCTCCTGGTTCGGAACATTTATGAAACAGGCAGGAAGTTCGTCAGTGACTCACTTGGATATAAAAAAAATAGTCTGTGTTTGAAAAAAAATCGGAAAATTCCTTCCAGAGATTTTTTCTAGGATTATAAAGGAAACTCATGTATTTATGAACCAATAAAGTCCTTAAATTTTCCATTGGTACGTATTGATAAGTGAATATGAGTACACTGACAGTGTCAGAAATTCTGCATTCGAGGAATAACCTTAGACCGAGAATCCTCTGAAGATGCCTTCCGAAGTTGTAGGCGAAACGTTAGGTGAAATTATTCTTAATGGATCACGGCCAATAAGCCCGGAAGACCGACAAAATACTATTACAGTTTATTGGATCATTATAACTTCCAAAACATAACAATTCTCAGATATATAATATATATATATATATATATATATATATATATATATATATATAAAATAATATCCGTATTTACGAAACGATTATGATATTGCATTGAAAATAGTTTCGATATCGAATGAACTATTAGAATGTGAGCTATTAAAAGTTAATTTCGAATTTGTAAAAACAAACTTAAACCTCAGGAACAGTTCTGAGTCATTGGACGATACATTTTTCCTATTCAGTTCAGAATTTTCACACTGCTTGGAGAGAAATTACGAAATTGTTCTCTTTTAGAAATTTTTTCTAGGAAAACCTGAGTTGTGCCAATAAAGATAATAACACCTGACTAATGTCACATTACAGTAGAATCTGTCACAGGTAGCGAATGATTCAAAACAAAATGTCCTTCTTCAGAGATTTTTTCTAGAAAAACTGTGGCCAAAAAAAAAAAATAAAACTCCTAAGAAATGTCTCATTATGGTAGAATCTGAAACAGGTATCGAATTTCTGGAAACATAATGTAAAGGGTGTTTTCTCAACCTACAAATTTAATCTAAAATTATCATGACTTACACCCCGTATTTTTGAAGAAGTGTTGAAATTATTGAAAATACACAATCTTATTATTCTACACTGAGTACGAACCCTTTCGCTCGACGTATTTCGCGAAACACCAATCAAAATACTTGACATGACTTGGTGAATAATCATATATTGTCTCTGTTCTTGTAATATAATAACTGAGGAGAAATTAAACTGAAGCAATTTCGGATCTATATCCTTCAATTCTCGCATATGATTGCAGATTCTTAACATAATTTCTGTTCATCTAATTTTAATTTCTATAAATATTTCAGATTTTGTTATGTTTTTCATAATCTTAATTTTTTTACTTTTTTTCATGTCAATTGTTGACATTACTAATTTTTATTCATTTTTTCCTTTTCAATTTATTATTTTTTTTTTTTTTGATTATGTGATATGCTTGTTTTCACTAGTTGAATTCGGAAAACTCTCACATTCCCAGATTCCGCGAATAGTCGCGTCCCAGATATAAATTGAACATTTCTCACCTTCGAGTGGTTTCCATCAACGAAAAACTTCGCCTCGGTCCTTCCAACTCCTTGGGCAATCGATGGTGCGTAAAATTCGTCGAAAACACCGTTCTGTCCCTGGTTTTGCACCTCCAAAAGATCGGACCTTCCGGTTTCCGCGAAGGCCTTGACTCCCTGCGAAGACTTCTGGCCCAGGCGGAACAAATAGGAGGACTTATCGTGACTTCGACCTGAAAAAAAAAAATTCAAGTTCATATTCTTCATATTGTTGAATCTAGGGAGCTTCTGAGCATTAAACCTGAAGTTACATTCTCTGTGAAAGAAGAATTTCTTTCGAACAAATCGAAATGAAGCATTCGACCTAAATCAACTACATACAGGGTGATTCACGAAGATAGTTGGTAAGACTTATTCGAAGAAATACTAGAAATTTCATAGTCAAAATTTGATAGGACAGATGAGTTCTTGGAAAATACTTCAGATTTGTTAAATTCTCGGTTAAATTCTACAAAGCTTGAATGTATATCATCAGCTGAAACCCGCGGCTCCGTTCTAGTGATATTTCAATATAAAACGATACTGTAAACTAAATTGATTTTTAAGTCGGTACCATAATATGCATATTATGTATTTTTTCAACCGGTCATATCTCACGAAATATTCCTTAGAAGACTGTGCTGTGGAGAGCATTTTTAATCATTTGCATTCATTTTTATATGAATTAATTCCATGCCAGTCAAGAACCCTCTTCAAACTGAACATTATTTTGAATTGGAACTGTCGGAACTCGTTGTTGTGGGTTATCATCGGAAGTTAGACATATGCCATAGCGTTTTTTTTTATAGAACTTTTCGAGTACCTACTACACAATTGTTCCTGATCATGTTTCTCTATATCTTAAAGTTTACCCAGGCAATGGAAGCCTGGAATCAACTGGTTTATTAACGACTTTTTCATGAAAAATCGTTATTTCTCATAGGAAGGAACTCCCCATGGTAACCTACGCAAATAAATTCTCTACACTCAACATTGTTTTCACATGTGAACAAGACTTCAAATTTTCCCAAATAGGATAGGGCTTCGATTAAATGTTCATAACTCTGTGATTTTTGCATGAAAATTTTTAATTTTCTAGCTTCTATCGGAAGACATACCCATGTTTCTATTACATCGATCTAAAATTTTATTTAATATACAGGTGTTTCGTTTTGAGTGTCAAAGTCAGGCATGAAAAAAAGTTTAAAACAAAATTTTTTAATTGTATCTACGTCGAGAAATAATAAATTGAGGAGTTGTTCCTAAGAAACCTCCGCTTGAGTTTACAGGGTGTGTGTGAATGAATGCCAAGGACATGATTTCAACATTATATGAAACATAAAGTAGATGTCGCTCACACAATTGTTTTCAAAATCACAACCCTTTCATAGACAATCAAAGTCTTGGTACATTTCATCTTATGGAACACTCATTCTGAAAAAAGTATCGATTGTTTCGAAATCTTGTAAAAATCATGTATTTTCCTTAATTAAATAAAATGGTTATTTATGTCGAAAATGACGTTTTATTTTATGAGCGAAAAAGTTTGTGAAATGAGCGGAGCGAATTAAACAATTTCACGAACAAAATAAAATCACTTTCAACACAAATACCATACAATGTTTTTTTACAACTGGCCTATTTTGATAATGAAATGGGCGAATTTGCAATGACAATAAACTTTAAAATGCATTTTAATATTTAAATAATCAAGAGGTCGTTGTGAATGGCAAAAGTTGCCAACGTTTTGATTACTAACAAATGAGAAAAGACGCTGTCACTTGAATTTCGTTCCTGTCCAATTTTCGACTTGAGTTTTTAACTGCTCAATATGTTTGTCGAGAGTCCAATTATCAATAAAAGTGGTTATTTGGTTGTTCCTCTGGATATTGAAGAGTCTTCATTAAGAGCAAATCTGGAACTCCTACCAAAAAATCTGTTCAGCAGTACTATATTGGATATAACAATTTCCTGGCCTGGTGTTAATTGAAAAATGTAGAAGGGAACTTCAATGAAACTGTTTTCCTGGCATACTTAGAAGAAAAATAAAAAATATGGAGTTCATCAACTTTGTGGAGCAAATTTTCAATGATATAGTCAAGCGTCCTTGTTGAAAATGGTGTGGATGTTAGTAAATATTTTAAGGTAATAGCATATTCAAAACGGATAAGTGAAGAATTTCGTCCCAAAAAATTGAAAATTCTCACTCGTGAACAAGTTGAAAAGTTTATAAAGGGGGCACCAGATGAGAAATACTTGATGGTTAAGGTTGCAACTATTTTCGGATTATTTGGAGCCTGTCGGCGTGAAGAATTGTGTGAATTATCAGTGGAAGACATGGAAACAACAAATAAATCATTGGTTATACAACTCCCAAATACAAAAAAGAAAGTCAGTCGTTCTTTCAGTATTATTGGGAAGTATGTGTACTATTTTCATAAGTACTTTGCACTGCGCCCTTCTGTCAACAAACATCGTCGTGTTTTCCTGAAATACATGAACAATAAATGCACTGCCAATCCAGGTGGTATTAATATATTTGGGAAAATTCCATCTATTGTTGCCGAAGTCCTCAAACTGCCAGAACCAAAGCAATATACAGGACACTGTTTTCGAAGATCCTCCGCTTCATTGCTAGCAGAATCAGGAGCAATTAATACGGATATAAAAAAACATTGTGGGTGGAAGTCTACGACGGTAGCCGAGGGCTATGTTGATCATTCCATTGCATAGAGAAATGTCATTGCTGAAAAAATTCTAACAACCTCAACAGATTTTGGATCATCATTATCCGATATTGTACTTCCGGTTTCTACAACTACTGATGGTGCTGAGGATTCTAATAATGTGTTGCGAAGCATTAATGTTAGTAATTGTTCTAGTGTTACGATAATTATTAATGTTCATAAGTAATGATTGTTAAATATAGATAATAAAAATTTGCAATTGCTGAATTTTTCCCATCTGATTTCATCATAAGGAGATAATGGAGATCTGATAATACTTTTAACACTAATGTTAAAAATATTTTTAACACGCTTTCACGTAAACAATCAATTTCAACATTGTTTGCTGTCATTAAAAGTGTCACTTTCAATGGCAGTTGTACCAAAAAATTTTTCTTCGAAAACAGTTAGCGAAGGAAAATTATAAAGGGTTGTCATTTTCAACCCTCATAGTAAGGTTATGAGATTGTGTTTCCAAATTCCGTAAAAATAAATCAATTCGTCAAGACCCTCTGAGCTCTGTATCTTAAAAAGGAGGTTGATTTCGAAATTTATATTTATTATCCACCCCTGTTAATTTTCATCGGGTATCATGTCCTGACGTAGTCAGCATTCACTTACAGACACCCTTTATTTCTCGATTATTGGAATATGATACTAATTAACTATAATTGAGTAATTAGTCTCGTTCACTGAACGCGATGTTACGCCTACCCAGGCTCGTCGAATATCTGGGATAGTTCAGTCGAACGTTGCTACTAAAACTTCCAAGAAACGTTAATTCCACACCGAACATTGTTGACGGGGATCGTCACTTAATTCCCTATTTAAACATGTAGGTTGTATATTAGCAGAAGATAACTTTTCATGTTGACACAGTACTAAGAAACTTTCAACTCTATTAGCTGTTTGTTTTTTATTCAGATGAGAGGCGTTCACTTGATGGAATTTCAGTTGATAAATTAGAATCGAGTTCAACTAAAATTAGATTTTGTCCACACAACTCGTGTGATTGAATTTTTATCATTGCGAAATTTAGTTGAAAGATATACTAACTAACAAAAAAACTGCAACACCCAGTCAATCTTTTGCCATAGAGCATGTTTGAGACATCATGGGTAGAAGACTTTGAAATTTACCCCAGCTCCCACGGACTTTGACGATTCTGAGACATGAAGGGATAGTGTCACTAGCGAAGAAATCGACCATCTTCTTGCATCAATGCCGAGACGTTTTGGGGAGTGTTTAGATAACCTCGTTGGACAAATACATTATTAACAAACTAGCTGACCCGGCAGAATTCGTACTGCCTCAATCGATAAATAAAAAAGCAACTTTAATATTATAATAAACTATTATGGTTTATTACCTCGAAAGTGGAAATAAAATTGTATTGTACAATTGGTCCAGTGAATGAAGGCGAAAATTAGGCATTACCTCCGAATTCTATCAAGATGCTTTAATTTTGATGAAATTTTGGATATAAGAGGAGTAGGAGACAAGTTATAACTTGTCTCCTACTCCTACCCTATGCCGATTCATGCTTATTATTTTTAAGGGGTGAAAACAACCCCTTCATCCAAAATTGAAAGAAACTTGTTCTAACTTAAATCAAAGTAATTTTTGGGCCTCAGTAGCGTTTCATGAAGTTTAATGAAGGTCTCCATATACTTCAAGACCGTATAAACCACCCCCTTTCAGCATAAAATATGTAAAAATAAGACTTTATTAATATAATTAATTAATTTAAATCAAGTTTATAACAATATTTTGGATCAATGTTAGTTTAAGTCATTTTTATTTTTCAACCCCTAAAAGCTACCCCTATGTGTTCAAAATAACAAAATGAAAAAAATTCAAACATTTCATTTATTCATCATTTTATTCACGTGAAATTAATACTTTTTGTGTCAAAAAATTTATCTGATTCTGAGTGGCTGTCACCACTGTCAATTGTTTCTTCAATTTTGCCAAAGATTGGACAACTGTTTTAGCAGTTAACACCTGCTCATTTCCCACATGTAGCGTTACAAAAAAAACTCAGTTTTCTGCAGGTGCATGACGCATTGCATCCTTTTCTGCAGTTACAAAAAATCATTTTCGAAATTTCTTGTGGTGCAGGTGTTTTTTGCATTTTTGTGGGCTGCAAATATCTATTGGTACTATTCCACAGCAATCAACTATATTGAGAGCTTTATTACCTAGTCAAATTTGAAGTTGATGACTTCAGGCAAGCATTTTTTTCATGGGCAGCAGTTGATTTGGGAATAACCGGTAATGGTTGTCGGAAGTCACCAGACAAAAGAATCAATGCGCCCTCAACACATCCGTTTAGGCAACCCAAAATACAGAGTAATTGTTAACATATAATTTAATAGTAGAATGGAGATTTGTTCAAAACATTTCGTCATTAAATTTTCCGTAGTGTACGGAAGAGAGATAGGTGTAATAACACATAGACTCAGATGCGTTAATATCACAGACTTAATAATAATAATTATCTTTGGTTAATATTATTAGAAAATGTAGTTCACAGAATAAATATCAAATATAATACTTTCACGAAAACGCTATTAACCGTAGCGACACCTACTGGCGTTATTCGCAGAAGAAAAATTATTTTCAGTTTTTTTTTCATTTCATCAAATTTTTCAGAGTTTCAATGTATTTTATGTTAACCCCGTCGAAAAAGAATCCAAAAAAAAATATTTCATAACGAATAGTTCATCCAATCTTGAGTTAGAAATAGTGTAACCAACAAAATGGCCGACTTACTTTCATATATTAAGATTTAATAAAAAAAATTGTAGATCCTTCGTTTCATTTCTCCAAATTTCAATTATTTACTCATTGCTATACTATCTATGTTTCATAGAAAATAATTTAAAATTTGAACAACTCCTTCTTGTTGCAGTTTCTTTCTCAGTTAGTATACTTTGTTGAGTTTCTAAATGAATAACAAACTCATGGGATTAATTGCATCAAGTCTAATACGATAAGTATATATTACGACCAGAGTGAAAAGTCGAAATATTTCAAGTTCAATATCTCAATAACGGTAAAGTTTGGAACACCTAAATGAAATCTATCAGAGACTAGCTGGCCCGTGCAACTTCGTCTTCCCAAATCAGCTATTGACATTATTTTTATTATTGTTAGTCCAATGTTATCTTATAACACGAAAAATTTTGAAGAAGCCTAGATCCTGATTGCCACACAGCCTACCAGATCCAATTGTATTTCCCTAACTTTTCGTTTATATACGTCCTATATCTAAATAACTGAAATGATGTTCCTATAATCAATAATCAGTCCACCCCGTCAATGCATGGGCCCTCCCGTGACGCGGTATATTATGTCAGGTCTTCTTATTCTCGGTATCGCAAATTGAAATTGACCAAGTTGACAAAAAAATTCTCGCACACTTGGAGGTGAGTTGTATCTATCATAAAAGATCAACTGCAAAAAGAGGACGAAACTTGAAATGAAGCGTTTGAATGCAAAACCAGACATTTGACATTTTCCGAAAATATGAGTTAAGGAAGGATTTCAATAGAGAAAGTTGCTGGCAATCTTATTCTTATACCCTCAAGTTCATAAGTAGATTTTTGAAAATCTCTATTCTTAATTCAAATGGTCAAAACTGGGAGTTTTTCAATTCAAAACAATTATTTTGGCAGGTTTTTCTCGTTTTGCTCGGAACGGCTCATACATCAAATGTCTGGTTTTGAATTTAGACGCTTCAGATGTCACTTTCACAAATGATCACCGAAGCCGATATTGACATAGATAAACCAACATGATACCCGATGTTTATCGAAATATTAATTAATTATTTATGTATTATTGATTGATAACGTTGGTGTTTTGCGCAAACTTTGCGTCGTCATCAATTGAAGAAATCATTGAAATCGAAAAAAAATGTAACGATGTTTTAAATAATGCAAAATCAATTTTAAAACTTTGATGTTTAATTGTCAAACATCAATAATCATCGAAAATCAAGGATAATCGATCACCTCCATTTCTTAGGAAAAACCATATTAAATGCCTTGCATTTTCATGTTTTCTCACCTTTCAAATCTTTCCTGGAATTCCACGAATAAGTCAAGACCAAAATGAACCAAATTGGTCCAGCCGTTTTCAAGTTTTAGCGTTCCTAACGCACAGCAATTCATTTTTATATATACATATGACCTGTGTAATAGCGTACGACTTTCTGTGATATCTTTTCTATTTCAATTTTGAAATATATTCTTCATATTGGTAAACCCCCTACCTCTAAAGGGTCCATTTTCTCAAACCGAAAAAGGTTTTCACGTCCCAAATATTCGTCCCAGTAATGCATAGATCGGTTCCATTTCGCCGGAACTTTTCCCCTAATTCCCATCATAAAATCACTCGAGTTCCGGCGGCATCAAAAATGAGGGTAATTTCCCGAAGTTTCGAACAACATCCGATGGTTCGAGAAGAGATCAGACATCGAGGAAATCTCGCATTACACTTCGGAATAGCATTACTAGCAGTCTTTTCCTGCATCCGTGAAGAACCGACCGAAGGATTCCATCGCGATTCGATTATAAACTCCTTCATCGGCTTCACGCCCGGGCGGGCGTCTCTCGAGAACCATCGGCGACAGTGGCGTAGCAGAGGGCCCCGCAGACCCCGCAGCGCGGGGGGCCCCGGCACTAAGGGGGCCCCCGAGCCAAACGAAAAGCTATTAATGGGCCCCAATAACTATGGAACTTGCCGATTCACGATATTTTTCTCATGAAATAATGAACAAAACCTAAACAATGAAGGTACAGTTATTATTCTCGCTAAATAGCGAAACATTACTGAATTATATTCAAAAAACATAAAAGGTTTACAGTAATTCGATTCGACATATCAGCACCCTGTGCTGCCCAATTATTAGGAGTTTTTGTTATAGCGTCAAGATTTCTGCATTTCTCTTTGAACGTCGCCACATGATCGTTTTATTGGGAGCTCGGCGGCTTATTTGACGTGCTGTTCTTCAGGCGGCTTGCGGCTTATCTGTTATTGCAGAAATTATTGTCTATTCTCCAATCGGGATATTTTTATGAAGAAGGGGAAAATATATTATGAAATCTTTTTATTTCCATCTCAATTCTAGTAGTGAGGGAAACAAATGTTTGAATACGAAACCACGTTGTGAGTTGGTTTACAATCAAAGACAAACTTTTGAATATTCTGACTTTTTTAGTGCCCTTGGTT
This sequence comes from Hippodamia convergens, assembly GCA_038502775.1. Classification (NCBI taxonomy): domain Eukaryota; kingdom Metazoa; phylum Arthropoda; class Insecta; order Coleoptera; family Coccinellidae; genus Hippodamia; species Hippodamia convergens. The sequence goes on from CM076607.1 coordinate 105,460,087, forward strand.
GAATTTATTATATTAAAAAAAAAAGTAATTGAATGCGCGAATTAGAAACGGCAGTTTGAATATCTTATAATTTTCCAGATAAGAATCAGAAAAAATGTCAGAGCGGAAAAGAAAATATTTGAGTGAAGCTTGCAAAAGAAAACTCAAGAAAGAAAAAAAGATAATGTATTTTCTGAGCAGAGAAAGGTTTTTTAATATTTTGATAAGCCAATGCCTGAGTCACAATCAATTATTCAGCACAGTGGCGTATCAGGCTTCGCGAATGGTGCCCCAATAATTTCATTCTATTGAACTTGCCGATTAGCTATATTTTTAAGGTGATATAATAAACAAAACTAAAACAATGGAGATGCAATTATTACTCCTGAAAAATAGAGAAATATTCCTAAATGGGATTAAAAAAAACATATAAGTTTTCCAATAATTCCAATTGAAATTCGAATTATCACTCAATTACTCCCAGTGCTACCCTGTTTTCAACAGTCTTGATATACCGTCAAGGTTTTCGGGACTCTTTCTAAGCATCGCCAAATGATCGTTTTCGTTTTATTGGCTTGAGATAATCAAGAATTATCTTAGAAATTCAATGTCACAAACACGTCTGTCAGACATTGAGCCTACTCCAGCTTCGAACAAGAAGTAGCCTGAAGCTTGGACATCGACAAGTTGATAGATATGTTTGACCAAAAAAAATTGAAAAGATTAACGCATTTTTGTTGAATGATTCATCAAGTTTCTTATCACAATGATTTCTTTCTGGATATTTTTATCAGAATCTATATTATTTCGTTTAGAAATTCTTGTTATTCAATATAATTATATATATATATATATATATATAATATATATATATATATAATATATATATATATATATATATATATATAATATATATATATATATATATATATATATATATATATATATATATATTTATGATAAGTTTCCCCTGACGTTTTTCAAACAAAAATATTAAAGAAAATGTGATATTGATTATATATATAATATATATATATATATACAGGGTGTATCAAAAAAAGGTGACCCCCTCTCTAGGATAGGTAGAAAACTGAAAAATAATTGGGGTTTGCTCAGTAAAAAATTTTCGTAACGCCATCCGTATTCAAGATACAGGGCGTTGAAGAAAAAAAAAATATACACATTTTTTTTAATTTTGCAGAAACTACTGGCAACATTGTAATGAAATTTTATACGAATATGTTTTGGAAGCTGATACATCCAATGAATTCGTTTTTATCTCTGACTCTCGTAGAGGGCGCTAGTTACACGGTTCGTACCAAGTAGTATTGAACATAACTTTTTTAATATTAGATTTATTGAGCAAAATTTCAAGCCTACTTACACATCATTCAATTTCACACAAAAAAGGTACTCTTGGTAAAACTCGATACTGTGTACCGTTTTTGGAGTATTTCGATTTGAAAATTATGTGTGATAACCGATGTTCGTATGAAGTAATGATAAAAATTGTATTTATTAAACAAAAAATCAGAAAATTCAAAAAAAGGCTAATAAAATAAATATGATTTCATTACAATGTTGCCAGTAGTTTCTGCAAAATTAAAAAAAATGTGTATAATTTTTTTTTCTTCAACGCCCTGTATCTTGAATACGGATGGCGTTACGAAATTTTTTTTACTGAGCAAACCCCAATTATTTTTCAGTTTTCTACCTATCCTAGAGAGGGGGTCACCTTTTTTTGAAACACCCTGTATATATATTATCAATATCACATTTTCTTTAATATTTTTGTTTGAAAAACGTCAGGGGAAACTTATCATAAATATATATATATTCTTTTGAATAAGAGAGCTAAAATAATACAATAAATGTTGAAACAAAAAGAACATAGATCTATGGAGGGGTCCCCGACTAAAATCGTGCGGGGGGGCCCCCGAATTTTGCGCTACGCCACTGATCGGCGAGTACCGCCCCATCGTCATCCCGATAATCAAATGTCTTTCCCCGTTATCCATATGAACCGGATGTGGAAAACCGGAAACTTCAGCACGTTTCATTATCGGGTAATGATCCGTGAAGGGGGAACTCCAGGCGCGTAAAGCGCCCGGCGGTGGGCGTCGGAATTTTTATCGCCGGGCAATCAATCCCGGGGTTTTCGGCGCGACGTCCTTATGCTGCCGGCCGAAAATTATGCCGAAAAGTTTTTTCCACTTATCTCCCTGTAATCAATTTGTTATGCCCTGGGCGTTTTGCAACGAGGAATCATTTTTCCCCCTGAGGGGGTCTCGAGTTCTGTCGCGTCTTCAGGCTGTCGTGTCTCGTGGAAATATTATTATAAACATTTTCATACTTTTTCTTTCTCATACAGGGCCCGAGAAATAATAACATCTTCAAAAAGTGAACTGTATTCCAAAAACAAAAGAAGATGGAATATTTCTGTTGTGGATTTAAAAGTTTTACAAAAAAATGATACAGGGCCTCGAAAACCGCATGACTCTATTTTCAATAATAACTGAGATATAATGCAGTCTCAACCAATTAAAGACACAGTGTACTACGCTTGAAACGATTGTACAATATGATGAAGAAATTAATGAAAACATATCAGATGATGATGAAGATTAATAATAAAACTCATTTTTTCATTCCCTCAGACGAACACATATATAAATTTCAGCCTTACAGAAAAAAGTTCATTTTTGTTCGTGTTTTACACCCTTTTCGAGTCGCCTGGCAGGTACTTGTGCTCGTCGAAATCGCCTGTCAATTTTTTTTTTTAACTTCACAATGAACGAACAAAACCGTATGAAAGTTTCAAGCTTACAGGAACAAGTTTATTTTTTTAATTTTTTAACACTCAAAGATATAGATCTTGATGACGTGCAGGGGTGAGGGGTGCCAGGCGATGATTTCCGTCCTCAGCATGTTTTTTTTTATGGTTTTCTGGTTCCCACGAAAAGGGTATCCTGTAATGTTCAGAAGAACATCGTGGGAACTATCGTTAGGAACTATCGTTAGGAACTATCGCTATAAAAATTTCTAGTCTTACAGGCAAACCGTTACTCGAAAGGTTCACTTGGACTATTTGGAGGGTTTTCGGACGAACTAAACTGCTCGTCACTCGAAACGTTAACAGTGAAATTTGGCATCAACTTTCAATTCTCATTATTTCTAAAATACTGAACGCATTTTGAGTTGCAGCCCAGATTTTAAAAGCTCTTTTCATTGACTACCGAATCATTTCTTACAGCTCCTTCAAGATCGATCAGGATCAAAGGTACAGGATGAAACAAAATTTTGTGCATGTTTAACAAAAATTCTCCACCCCGCCATTTTGTCCGAAGACCACGTTGCTCTCATTTCATGCAGTCATTTTATAAATAGCAACCATACCTCGAGACGCCTTTGAGTTTTTGCCAATAACTGCAAGGGTTTCGGAAAAAAAAAATTTTGGAATTTTTTTTTAACTGACTTATCTTGGAAAAGTTTTACAACTGGGAGCTTTAAAACATTTCAATGAAGCCTTTTAGCAGTGCTTCGTGTTGTAGGAGGTATGTATACCAAGTTACCCAAAAATAATGAATAATTTATTACTTTTGAACTTACAGTCTACCAAGGTTCAAACTTTTATCATAGACTGTTCAAAAGTAATAAATTTTTTGATGGTTTTTAGATAACGTGGTATATACCTTCTGGTATACCTACCTGAAACAACACGAAGCACTGTTAAAAGGCTTCCCTGAAATGCCTTAAAGCCTCCATTTGTGAAACTTTCCAAAATTAGTCAGTTCAAAACAAAAATGCAAAAAAAAATTTTTTTCCGAAACAGCTGTAGTTAATGGCAAAAACTCAAAAACGTCCCGAAGTATGGTTGCTATTCATAAAATGACCGCATGAAACGAGAGCAAGGTGGTCTTCGGACAAAATGGCAGGGTGGAGAATTTTTGTTAAACATGCACAAAATTTTGTTTCACCCTGTATCTTTGATCCTGATCGATCTTAAAGGAACTATAAAAAATGATTCGATAGTCCATGAAAAGAGCTTTTAAAATCTGAGCTGTAACTTTAAATGCGTTCAGTATTTTAGAAATTATGAGAAGTGAAAGTTGATGCCAAATTTCACTATTAACGTTTCGAGTGACGAGCAGTTTAGATGTCATCTCAAACTTATTTTCCAGCAAGCATTGCACGATCTGGAGCTGACCAAGGAAATTATCCAAGGACCAAGTGACATAAAGGGAGTAATTGATAATTCCATAATTCATATTATTCGGAATAAAAGGTACATACAATGCAGCCATAACATTTCCTTCTGGTCGGAGCGTATGAAACAGAACACCTCCGAAGTGTAATAAGTTCAATCGTGGTACTTGTAGGATAACAAGAATTTTCCCTGAGATACTACCTCGCGTTTTGTTCAGGTTTGCTCAAAAGGGTAGGAGAAAAACGATTGCAAAAATCATATTGGCGATCCCAAGTACGAATGAACACCCACTGAAGGTGATGAGTAGTAGTTCTAGAAAGGTGAAACGGAAAAGGTCTTCCAGATTGCTCGAGAAAATTAGTAGATCTGGGGGCTCGGAACGGAAAAGTCCTGCAGATTTCTTAGAAAAGTTCACGAAGTTGGGTCGTGAAACGGACGACGGTTTAGGGAAAGGTACAGTCATATTTTAGTTGTTGTCGAATAATTTGTTGTTTTTCGTGAAGTGGAAATCCGTTATAGTAGGGTTTTCGGTAAACGAAATTTTATTATTTATTATTACGAATCGATAAGCTAGTGCGGGAATTACGTCGCATGGTTTTCGTCGCAAGTTCAGTGTGAAAACGATAGGTGTGATACCTCATTTAATTAGAATTATACTACGAGGGAATCTGAAAGGTCAAACCTTTGAGTTTTAATGCCTCATAAAGTTTGAGTCCAGAGTCCTGAGAACTGTCATTTTCTCCTTCGGTTTTCGGATAGTTATATGATCGATTTAGTATGCTTTTTGAATGAATTGTTCTATTTGATATGATTGGAAGACTACGTATGTAGAGTTGCTTTGAAATATCCCATGTTTTGTTGAAGTTTTCGCAATATATAAGTATAAGTTTATTTCGGTTTCAGTTGAAACCCTAAACTAAACTCTCGGGAGGAAGACCTAAACACCTAGATTTTTTCTCTACAGTACGAAAAAAAATGTTATATTGTTGGGCATGCGAAAAACCAACTTTTCGGTGGAAATTTGAATTTTCCATCAATTTTTTATGGGATAAAATTTTTCATCTCAAGAAAACGGATAAGAAGAAAATAATGTACAATATTTGAGATTCAAATATGTCCTATCAAATATTATGAGCCTCATAAATATGGGATTTTATCGTGTATATGGAGTATATCCCCAGATTGAATAATCAAGATTTGGTGGCTAATTGAGTCAAATAATATCTTTTTCTCTATTTCAGAATCGTAATGAGTTCATTACAGTATTAAAAGTAGTGCTGTAATGAAACTCATTACAGCATTGTTTTCAGTTATATTTTTCGTTTTATGATTGTCAGTACTGACCTCCGATCGAATCAAGTTTCGAGTCAAATCAAATTCCGTGAACTGTCAAATTTCGTATGTCACGCCAACTGCCAAGATACAAAACAAAAGTCACTAATCTGAAATGTCATTTGAATTTAGAGAGTTCTTCACAAAAATTGACTGAAATGGACAAAATACCGTCCTATACTCGTTGCAGAAGGCAATTCCAACACTCATGCTATCGAAAACCCGCTCCTTCGTCGCTCGTTTTCGAACTTCGCATTCGTGTTGGAATAGGAGCTCATTCTGTAACTTGTTTTAGAATATACTATTCTCTATTTCAGTATCGTAATGAGTTCATTACCGTACTAAAAGTAGTGCTGTAATGAAACTCATTACAGCATTGTTTTCAGTTATATTTTTCGTTTTGTAGTTGTCAGTACTGACCTCCGATTAAATCAATTCAAATTCCGTTATCTGTCAAATTTCGTAAGTCACACCAACTGCCAAGATGAAATTATAAATGTCACTAATCTCAATTTTTATTTGAATTTCGAGAGTATTTCACAAAACTTGACTGAAATAGAGAAAATATCGTCTAATACTCATTGCAGAAGGCATGCTATCGAAAACTCGCTCCTTCGTTGCTCGTTTTCGAACTTCGCATTCGTGTTGGAATAGGAGCTCATTCTGCAACTTGTTTTGGAATATACTATTCTGTCGTGTGTTCCCAAGACCTACTTCACTCATTTTTGAACATTTCTTTGACGTTTGTTCGAAAACAACAGACATAAAATGAACCCATGAAGAAGCTCCTGACTGATATACGACAAATAAGAATACCTGTTAGCCTGGGACTAGAAGACGAGCTGTAAAGCTTTGTCAGAGGGCACAATAAACCATTAGGTCGCAGTAGACTGTAACCACTTTTAAACTACTAACTATTAGCCTGAATAGAAAAAGATAGTTCACTATTTGAATTTCGTATTGCCATGCTTTCTGAGTTCTTGAGAAAACCCTCAGCAGCTTGTGCACTGTGAATTGTTCACCAAATAGTGAATGGTTTGGCGAGTCCTCTATAGTAGAAAATTCCTTTCCTGGCTGACTCGAATCCCAAGGTTATTGTTCAAAGCCGGGGACCCTACTACTAGGTCACTCCCAATTATATATGTCCATTGTCCAATCACAATTTCAAAAAGTGTTATAACCTTGTCGGGACATTTCTTTTTCAACATTCCCATTTTCACTGTTAAAATTACATACTAAATAACAATAAAAAAAACAAAACTTTCTTCCATCAGAAAATCACGGCATCATCGGATTGATCGGTGGTGGGCGTTAACTCTCGAAACAACGACGAAAACCGCAACGAGCTCCAGTTTTGAACATTTCAAAATATGAGCAGGTACATTGTTAGGCTTCTGGAACCAGTGGTCGATAACTTTCCCCAATAAATTATTGCACGCCCGCTAATTCCGCAACCGGGCGCCTCGCGCCCACCCCCCATCCCCGTATTACTCGGAATTTTCGAAACCGGTACGTCCGACGAGATCATTTAATGGGTCTTTGTGGACCGATATTGATATAATTTTTCACCCGCTGAAAATTGCACGTCACGGCGCACAATGAATGCATAACGCCCGGGCGTATGAATACGTTGCGCCCTCGAAGAGCCGACCGGCCTGATGTGGTTTAATAAATTTCGAAAAGAGTACGGCGCGCCATATGCGTGGATTGCTGCGAAATAGGTGGCTGTGCGGATGGAGATGATGAAATGGAAGATTTATCGGCTGACGTGACAAGAAGCTACAGGGATGAAGTTCGGGTTGATTAAAAGTTTTCTTGAATGGCGGAGCCCGTTTCGGGGCTTCTCCAAAGGTCTTTCCACGTGTTTTGTGAAAATTATTCCGTTTTGGAGACCTGGTAATTCCCACTCGTACTGAGACGTCGTTGAAAGTTTTCGTTCTCCTTTTTCTTCCTCGTAGGCTTGAGTTAAAAAATTTCTTTCGGATATCTTCGAGTTGTTCGGTCAAGCGGTGATTTTTGCTCGGAAAATTTATTTCAAAATGTGACTTTATGAATAAGAGGGAACAGAATTATGGTAAATTATGAGAAAATGAAAAAATGATAATGTAGGAAAATATGCAGAATCACGTATATCAAATTTATATGTGCATGTTATTTACTTTCCAACCTACATTTTTTTTTTATGAATTTTCAAATAAAAATATAATACCCACATAGTTGGACAGTTACTGGGGAAGTCACATGGTATAAACCAAAGACTATAGAGTATAAAAATGGGAAACGAAGCGAGTACAGTGATGTCAGCGACATCTGTTTTTCAAAAGTAATCGGGTTATGGTTAAAATATTTTATTAGGGTCCATTTGGCATAGATTATATAGAGATTATTAGTAGGCTGTTGTCAATTTTGAAAGAAATACTTGAATAAATATTTTTGCTGAATGATGATTGTATTTTCTCGCGTATTTTCCACTGAAATAACTCGAAATCTACAAGAGTTCCAACTAGCTCACTCCATAATCTTGGTTTGTGTGTTTTTCTGTTATAAATTTATTGTTAAAAACTGGCCGACATTCGAAATGCATGGTGATTCATTGCAGAAATAATAATCTTGAATGTGCATTCTTTTCATTTCCAAAGAGAATAGAAATGTAAGTTTTGAAACTCGTATCATGTAATTGTCTTGTTCATTGCTTTTTATTTTCAGTGTTGTCAAATGGATAGAGGTTTCGGGGTAAAAATATATTGTTCTGGATAATTTGTTTGCGAACCGAATTTTCTTCGGTCTCATTCATTAGATCAAAACGTTCCACTCATAGAGGCAAGGGTGGTCAGAAGAACGACTTATAGAGGTTGTGGTTCTCTTGACGACCCTTCCAGCAGTTCGACTCATCTACTAGACCCTCTAGACTCATTGAGGTTAAAATACACTGGGGAAGATATGTATGAATCGGTTCTAGAACAACTGTTTGACTTATCGATGTTCGATTTATCGAGAGTTCGTTCACAATAAGTTCTTGAAATTGTTATGATAATTCTCTAATATGTGAACAAATTTTTGAAATGTACTCAATTTCATAATTATTGTATTGCAGTTGATTTTACACAATCATTTCAAATAAAAATATAAAGAATCCAGAAGCGTATTTCATTTGATTCAAAGCAATATGCAGAAGAGAAGATCATCCTGATCAAAAAGCGAAGCCCTGATTTTTTTGTCGATCAGGATATTTTTTTTAAAAAGCTCGACAAAGTATTCAATAAAATGAAAATGTATGAGAAATGTGTTTCGAATTTCGCGCCTATTAAAATAGTTTTCTGTACTAAATAATGTTTTCAGCGTCATCTATGTGTCACAAGTAAGAAACTAGCCAAAAATCGTAGTCGGATTTTAGTACCACAGATACAAGGGCGTTTCCTATCTTTCTAACTCTATAATCTTTGGTATAAACCACTCTTAACCTTTAGTCACTTTAAGATGAAAAACGGGCAAATCTCGGCATTTCGAGATGATAAGCTGGAAACTCTTATAGTATACAGCATCATTTTGGCGTTCTAAAATTTGTCTGGGAGGTGTCGTATTATCTCGTATCTGCGTCGTAAGATATTCGTCGTTAAAAGTCAGGAAATCGATTTTTTGCAATTATCTCCGTTTCTATGGTTTTTATCACTTCAACACTTAGGATGAAAATTGAAGATAAATATCTTTGCCGCAAATTTTGTCTCAACTTTTTTTCCATACGCTCAATTCTTTCCGAAATAGGACGGAGAACATCAAACGCTCAGGCATACGTATACTGTAATACCAGGTCAACCGTTAAAAGCGTCGTATGGAGTGAAGACGATATTTTTTTTGTCGTTTTAGATGCATATGTAAGTATTAACAAAGACATTTTGGATCAAAAACTGTATTTGACGGATACTCGGACATCTTAAAAACATAAAAGAAATCAAACAATTGAGAAGATCTGCTGCTCTTTTAAAATCCTATGAAGTTTGTTTCGATGAAACAATGATTGTGCCAACCAGCCAAGACAAGTTTTTGTCAAATGAATTCAACAAAAATAAAACTAATTGATATGTTCATTGAAAAGTTGAATAGTGTAAAAACCACAACAGAACAAGCGAGAGATAATGCTGATATTCCTATTATCGAAACTGCTATTGATGTATACACATATGGGAGGACTGGCGTCATCATAGGAGAAAACAGGCCGGCCAATCACAAACAGTTTTTTTGTCAGTTTCAACTGTTCATATTTCTCAGGTAAAATGTACAGGGTGGGCAATATTGGTGATACCTGAACTACAACTTTTAACCGTGAGAGAAAGAAGAAAATGAATGGCATGTTACGGTGGTCTTTTTTAGAGAAACTGATAATACCATCAACTGCATTCCTCTATCTTCTTTTGATTTCGAGTTATAGGCCAAAATTTAAATTTGGACGATTTCAACTCTGGCTATTATCTCCGTTTCTGTTTGTGATAGGATGTTGAAGTGAAAACATTGTGCAGGCACTATTTTCATAGCTATAACACAAAGTTGTGTTTTTTCTTATGGAAACAATAGTTTGAAATGGCTTAGAAAAAATCGCCATTTTCTTCTCTTTTCAGAAATATATCATATTTCATATATTGCCCTCAGATTCATTCAGATATCATGAATAATTTTGACTTATTGAATACTTGATTCAATTGTCCGTGGTTTGATTCCTGTTCAGAACAACTGTCAATTATTAGAATTCGAAGTCATTATTGCCGGCAATATGGAAATGTTCGAAATCTAAGAGAAATATATATGTTAAAATGTTTTATTTTAGCGGCAATAAGGACTTCGAATTGACAGTTATTTTGAACAGAGATCAAACCACGAAGAATTGTATCAAGTATTCAATAGAAAAATAATAATGACACCATGCGTAGAGATATATTATTTTGTGATACAGCCTACTCAATAATTCAGATTTCACATACAAACTATATTTTTCATGATATCTGAATTAATCTGAGGGCGATGTATGATATATTTCTGAAACGGGAAAAAATGGTGATTCTTTCTAAGCGATTTCAAACTATTGTTTCCATAAGAAAAAACACAACTTTATGTTATAGCTCAGAAAGGAAACCTCTTGGGAAAAACAAAGTACGCTACTCCATTGCTATGAAAAAAGTGCCTGTATAATGTTTTCATTTCAACATCCTATCACAAACGGGAACGGAGATATTGACATTAAGAGAGTCTTCCGGGCTGGATTCGATCCGTTGGCCCCACTTATACCCTGATCATTGGCGGGAGAAGGTAGTGGGTTTACGTGCGCGATGTTGATTGGTCCATCGCTTCCACTCCGTATTGGCTTGATTTTAGTCTTTTCCAACACTGGCAACCATGCGCTATGTACCAAAGGAGTTTCTTCCCTTCTGTTCATATTGTTCTTATGTTTATATATCTTGCCGGTGTTGGAAAAGACTAAAATCAAGCCAATACGAAGTGGAAGCGATGGACCAATCAACATCGCGCGCGTAAACACACTACCTTCTCCCGCCAATGATCAGGGTATAAGTGGGGCCAACGGATCGAATCCAGCATCACTTTCGGAAATTCAGCGGTCGAGTTACAATCTAAGACCAAGAATCCTCTGAACATGCCTACCGCAGTTGTGGGCGAAACGTTAGGTGAAATAATTCTTAATAGACCACGGCCAATAAGCCTGGAAGACTCTCTTGATGTCAATATATCCGGTCCTGAAAGCCTGAAACTATTTATTAAACGAAGATATTGTTGAAATCGCCCAAATTTTAATTTTGGCCTATAACTCGAAAACAAAAGAAGATAAAGGAATACAGTTGATGACATTATCAGTTTCTCCAAGAAAGTGTAGACTGCTGGAAGCCATAACCGTTTTGGTGTATTTTAAGAAGAATTAAGGAAACTTCAGACAACTATCTAGCTTTCACAGCTATGATACTAGAAACGGCGAAATATTTTACATTCCCTAACATGAAAGTAAATTCGAATGTTCACCAAAAATCAGTGGAATAAATTATTTAATCACTTACAAAAATTTTTTTAATCTCCTGAACTGAATGAATAAAAAAAAATTAGGGAAAAATTACAAAAATGGTGATTCGTGCACTATTGCGCGGCGTCTTTTTCGCTCTGAGTTTAGTTTACATGATTCAAATCAATATCCTACTGAAAATGTTATCAGATCGTGGGTCAAAAAGTTTGAGTCTACGGGTTTGACACTGAATCAAAAACCTGCGGGGCGTCCAAGGTCAATAAGAACGGAAGAAACTATGAGCGAAGTCTCGACATCCATACGGCGCGATCCCCAGTTATCAACCCGAAAGAGATAAACTGAGCTCACTTTATCAAGAACATCATCAAGACGTATTTTGGCAAAGGATCTCAAATTTTACCCGTATAAACTTGAAAAGCAAACCAAATAACCACCATATACGCTGTGATTTTGCCGAAAGAAAGTTACAGCGTTTTCGAAGTTTGAACAATCCTTCTTCTCGGATGAAGCTCATTTTCATTTGAGTGGATATGTGAATAGGCAAAGTTGTCGGTATTGGGCCTCAGAAAGCCCCAAATTAAAACATCATTCGCTTGAAGTGACAGTTTGGGCAGCCATGTCGACTAAAGGAATCATCGGACCCCATTTCTTCGAAAATGAGAGAGGACAAACCGTAACAGGTCCAGCCAGATTCGAATAATGTGTACGTGTGGATGGTACACATTTCAGTGATGTTATTTGAAAACATAAAATTACCATGTGTTCACTTTATTATGAATAAAAAATACCTTTCCTAAGCCTTGTAGTTTTTTTTCTATGATTTTTTAAATTTCGCATTACTTAATGGCCCACCCTGTATTATACAAGTGCAGAAGGCATTGTTATTCTCATTAATGCGAAGAATTTTTATCGAAATTAATCAAATATTTCCATCAATATCGTTTGGTGATTTCTGCATTGAAAAATATTGATTGGTAGAACTGACTTTTCTCTCATAAATTTGAGAGATGATGAATGAATCCGTGGCAGAAGGCCAACATGTAATCAATAAATATTACCAAGAAAACTGTTCTAGAATAAGATATTCTCGCTTGATTTTGTTCTACAAAATGTGGCAGAATGAACGGATTTGTGATAGCAATTGGAATTTTTCTGACCCCATCAGTCACTAACTACACCGCAGAAAGAAATTATTCTTTTTTGACTGGACAGAAAATTGAAAACTCCAATGTTTCTCTGCTGTGATCACCAGATTTTTGTTAATTCATGAATTGATTAGCATAGTTTAAAGCTAGAAAAAAAAACATTTGGTTTCATCATCTCTTACATTTAAAATTTAACTTTTCAAATGTCAAATCTGGGTTTGTAGTGTGTATAATAAAGCTATAAATGGCTATGATATTATTTTCTATGAACGCCCTGCATTTCTGTTTCCTGTGAAAAGCAGTTGTTTTTGAAAAAAACGCTATTAAGCAATCATCATAAAAAAATACCATTTGCCCAGGGCCCCCATCACCTTAGTCCGGGGCCTCATTTCTATCGCATGCACTTTGTGTTGAGGAATGAATGTTCTAAATTATTTTTAATAATTTATTGTAGTACAGCGTTACCAGAAGGTGAAATATTATCATCGCGTGACTGTACATTTTAAGGTTTATCACTCGGAACAGTTTTCCTTTCTTAACCCTTTCCAGCCCAGTGATGCCATTTGGCATCATCAGAAATAAGTGCTTTTTCTAATCCCTAGATGTTACTGAAATCCTTCTTGTTGATATTTCTTATTCCTAGAAAGGGCATTAGTTGTATGGACATCAAAAGTTTCTAGTATAGAGTTCTGTATTTATGTTTATGCACATTTGCAAGTTTGCATTTCCTACTGCTGACATAAATTAGTGAACAGTGAACTTTCTAGTATTACTACTTTCAAATTGCGCTATATACAGACTTGAGAAAAATCGAGGTGAGTAATCATGCTTTAGTTTATTCAATAATAGTTTTTGTTTATAGAAATTAGCATCATAATTTACCCCACCACCCCAAAAAGTTATGATTCCATTTGGAATCATTGGGCTTCATACTATACAGATATTGTCTTCCGTATTGAATATATTTTTGAATGAAATATTCATAATAATAATATCGTATTTGTAGAAATAATATTGTATTTGTAGAAATATTTTTTTTATCAATTCAGGTTGAAATGACGTGTGTTGGGTTGATGGAAAAAGAAGAAAAGCATCTACTTCTAATTCTGGAAGGTGATATTTCAGACATTCAGTTAGAAAACTCTGATGAAGATGTAGAGGTTGATGTAGAAGACAAAGAAGACAATTCTCCTCAAGAAGAAAGTCAAATACAAATAGGAGAAGCTGCTGGTTGTATTGATTGTGAAGTGGGAGGGAATGTTGGGGACTTAGAAGATTATAGTTCGTCGGATGATATTCCACTTGCCCGATTACCTAATCTCCTGAAAAAAAAAGATCCAACTTATCGATGGCGTAAGAAAGATATGCGACAACTAGATACAATTAGCAATAATTCTTTTTTCAAACCCCATTCTACTGAAATGACTCCTCTATAATTCTTCTTCTTCATGTGCCATGTCAGTTTTCTCCGACGTTGGCGATCACCATTGAGAAGGCTTCTCGATCTTGAGCTAAATGCAAAAGTTGTCCTGCATTTCTTATTCCGGTCCACTCTCGAATATTTTTGAGTCAGGAGGCTTGCATTCTTCCAACACCCCTTCGTCCCTCTATTTTTTCGCTGCTTATCATTTTTAAAATGATATAATAGCAAATATTGCTTATCGAACAAACCTTTATTCTGTTCAACAAACTCAAACATCTGTGAACACAACAGAAAAAGAAATGGGAATTCACATTCAGAGTAGAATTATCAAAATGCCAAGTTACCGAATGTATTGGGCGGAAGGTACAAATATCCCTCAATCGCAGATGTGATGTCGCGTAATAGATTCGATAATTTCAGAAATATGATTTCTTTCAATGATAATTCCCAAATGAAGCCTAGGGATAGTCCAGATTATGACAAATTGTTCAAGATTAGGCCGGTGATAGATGGGACAAGGTCTAACTTGGCGAAGCTGGAACCAGAAGAGTTCAATTCAATTGAAAAAATTATGATCCCCTTCAATGGGCGATCATCTTTGAAACAATTCATGAAAATTAAACTTCATGAATGGGAAATAAAAATGTTTGCCAGAGCAGGCAAAATGAAAATGTAATTTTTTTTGTCAAATGAATGTTTATACTGTTGGAATATAAAAAAATTTAAATTTCTTCGATGTTTGTGTAACTCCCAATGATGCCATATGGCATCACGAGTCCTGCAAGGATCAGGACACTTTTTAACATAAATTACTCATATATTTGTGTTTTTGGAGCTTATCTGAACTTATTTCGGTGGGTAATTATTTTTTTTTTCTTAAATTGATAATTCGGGCTGGAAAGGGTTAACATAGATTTAACCGCTCATTTTCGGATTATTCTGAAAACGGGACGAATCTGAGAAAAATAGATCCAAGATATGAACATTTAAATGCCTGTTAGAAATAACTTCATCAACGAGCATATCGTAATAGTATATTCTAAAACAAGTTGCAGATTGAGCTCCTATTCCAACAAGAATGCGAAATTCGAAAATGAGCGACGAAGGAGCGAGTTTTCGAAAGCATGAGTGTTGGAATTGCTTTCTGCAACGAATTTTAGTGGAAATTTTCTCCATTTCAGTCAAGTTTTGTGGGATACTTTCGAAATTCAAATAAAAATTTTGATTAGTGACTTTTGTATTGTATCTTGGCAGTCGGTGTGACTTTCGAAATTTGACAGATTACGGATATGAATTGATTCGATTCGAAACTTGAGTCGATCGGAGGTCAGACTGACAACCATAAAACGAAAAATATAACTGAAAACAACGCTGTGATGAGTTTCATAACAACACTACTTTTAGTACTGTAATGAAGTATGTCACACCAACTGCCACGATGCAATACAAAAGTCACTAATCTGAATTTTCATTTGAATTTCGACAGTATTTCACAAAAATTGACTGAAATAGAGAAAATACCATCTAATACTCGTTGCAGAAGGCAATTCCAACACTCATGCTATCGAAAACGAACGACTTCGCATTCGTGTTGGAATAGGAGCTCCTTCTGCAACTTGTTTTAGAATATACTATTCTGGGATTTCCCTTAAATTGTGCCATAATACTTCGGATTATTCAGTCATCAAACATAGTTCCTGAAGAGATTTTCGATGCTCAGTACGAATTGCGAGAAAAAAATCCGAGAAAACGATACTTCTTCATGTCGATTCCGTCATTGTGGATCCTTTTCCGATCGTAAATAACATAATATCGGTGCGAACAAAATATATCGGCGGGACTTCATGTTCACGAGCCGAAGCCGCTACAAAAATAGTAGAGAAAAAACGTGAAAATGATTGATTATATTATTTGGGGAGACAGTAAGCCGATAATCCACCGACCCCACGTTTATAACGATTCAATATTCCGGCCGTCCGTAACCTAATCGTTAGACGCTATTGAATCAAAATTAGTGACATGGAAATTTTAATACCGTGGGGAAATGGCGGAAAATTTGAATACTTAATCTCGTTTATATAACCGATCAGGCTTGCGGAGAGACACGCCTGCGACGGACGGTCCTTTTTGGGTATTTTTAGGCGAGCATTAATGACTGGCGCAGATGTCCGAGCCGCGACGCCGTTTGTGCGCACTCAGATGAATGTAAATGAGGGTTCTTCACGGTGATTGACCCACTTACCGACGTATCTAGTGAAAGGTGAAATTTTCCCCTTCAGGAAGCATCGAGTGAAAGTGTCTCGAATACTCTGAATCCTAAATTGAGACGTCTTCATCATTATTTTAGGTGCCATCAGTGATAAGATATTAGGAACCCTCGTGAAGGTTGATAATTCAAATAATAACGAAAAATATGTCTATATTTCATCTGACATTAAAAGAGTCTTCCGGGCTTATTGGCCGTAGTCTATTAGGAATTATTTCACCTAACGTTTCGCCCACAACTGCGGTAAGCATCTTCAGAGGATTCTTGGTCTGAGGTTGTAACTCGACCGCTGAATTTCCAAAACTGATGCTATATTCGATTCGTTGGCCCAACTTATAACCTGATCATTGGCGGGAGAAGGTAGTGGGTTTACCCGCGCGATGTTGATTGGTCCATCGATCCCACTTCGTATTGGCTTGATCTTGGTCTTTTCCAACACCGGCAACCATGCGCTATGTACCAAAGAAGTTTCTTCCCTTCTGTTCATGTTGTTCTTATGTTTATAGATCTCAATGGCTTCCATGTTGAGGTTCGAAATAGCCTCTGCCTTTGTGGAAACAACGTTGTGTCCATCTGTTAGAGCATGTTCCGCTAGTGCGGATTTTTCTGTCTGATTGAGCCGACAGCATCGTTCATGCTCCTTTATTCTCGTATTGATACTTCGCTTCGTCGTACCAATGTAGACTCTGCCGCAGTCACCAGGTATCCTGTAAATACCGGGTTGAGAGAGTGGGTCAACTTTGTCTTTGGTAGTTCTGATCATTTGACCAAGTTTTTGAGTTGGCTTATAGACGGACTCTAAATTGTGCCTTTTAAATATTCTACCAATTCTATCGGTGACCTTGGGGATATATGGTAAGATAGCTTTTCCATTAAGGGTGAGTTGTGATGTGTTATCATCACGTGTGGAAAGTTTTGGCCTTATAGCCCTCTGAATTTCTTTAGCATTATATCCGTTAGCGACGAATGCATGCTGTAGATGTTCAAGTCCATCCTCCAGAAGTTCCGGCTCGCACAATCGTCGAGCTTTGTCTACGAGTGTTTTTATAACTCCTCGTTTCTGTTGAGGGAGATGTGTAGATACCTGTCAGTGAGCCCGACGATTGTGCGAGCCGGAATTTCTGAAGGATGAACTTGAACATATACAGCAAGCATTCGTCGCTAACGGATATAATGCTAAGGAAATGCAGAGGGCAATTGGACCAAAACTTTCCACACGCTATGTAAGAGCTATCTTACCATATATCCCCAAGGTCACCGTTAGAATTGGTAAAATACTAAAGAGGCACAATATAGAGACTGTCTATAAGCCAACTCAAAAACTTGGCCAAATGATCAGAACTACCAAAGACAAAGTCGACCCACACTCTCAACCCGGTATTTACAGGATATCTTGTAACTGCGGCAAAGTCTACATTGGCACAACGAAGAGAAGTATCAATACGAGAATTAAGGAGCATGAACGATGCTGTCGACTCAATCAGACAGAAAAATCCGCACTAGCGAAACATGCTCTAACAGATGGACACAATATTGTTTTCTCAAGGGCAGAGGCTATTACGAACATCAAAAGTTTTTATCCTAGGATGAATATGTAAGCCATTGAGATATTTAAACATAAGGACAACATGAACAGAAGGGAAGAATCTCCTTTGGTACATAGCGCATGGTGGTGTTGGAAAAGACCAAGATCGAGTCAATACGAAGTGGGAGCGATGGACCAAACAACATCGCGCGCGTAAACCAACAACCTTTTCCCGCCATTAATCAGGGTATGAAGAACCCCCTAATCGAACCCAACATCACTCTCGAAAATTCAGCGGTCGAGTTACAACCTCAGACCAAAAATCCTCTGAAGATGCCAACCACAGTTTCGGAGGTTACACCTCTGACAAGTCGCGTGTGAATCCCCACATCGCAATTGGATAGTATGGAGCGCACAAGTCCAGACGGAATTAGTTTGGCTAGGACCGGTCCTTCTCAGGACCAACAAAACCCTGACGACGGCAGACGAATGCTTGCCGAAACGTCGGTAAATACCAACAATATAGTTGATGAAAAAAGCCCAAATAATATCCCAAAAAATATTCCATTATCAAGAATATCTCGTTCACAACAATGCTATTTAGTTTACTTAAAATTGAACTTATTGGGGATAGATTGAGAAAACTGTCCACGAAATTTGCCCAACTGGAAAATACACGTTGCTGATGTCAATCAAGTAATTAGTTGATTCACCACCAGATGTCCAGATACTTTTTTTTTTTTACTCAATGTAACGAAAATTGTCAAAATAGACAAGCTTTTGTGAAATCATATTATTTCAATTATTGTAAATCCACCTGGCTGCAGGAATAGAAAAATTGTCGACGGCCAATTGGTCCTTTGGTCAATAAATTGCGTTTGTTGTTGTCGTTCATTTCCTGTAGGAGAGCAATTTAACGAAATATTTAAGATCAAACTCGAACCACCAGTTTAAAATGTAACAAACTGCTTCTCCTCCTCGCGAAACTAATTCTACTGCAGCAATATCATAGAATTTATGCAAAAGACCTCCAGGATTATTTTCATCCCATAGCAATATCATTCGGACAAATTCAGGGAAACCACTGGATTAACGTTTTCTTTGGTGTGCTTGCAAGTTTTATCTGATTGCATCGCGAGCGCAAAGGCCTACTTTGAATATCAATCGTAGAAAAACATGATTAACACAACACCACCAGATGAATTTTATCTGAAAACTTTCAAATATCGACAATTTTGTCAATTTGTCAACACAATTTTGGATGATTTGGGGAACAAAGATTTAGCGATGGGCCTTTTCATTGATTTGAAGAAAGCTTACGATTGTGTTAGCCATGAACTTCTGCTATTAAAACTTGACAGATACGGTATAAGGAGTAAAGCAAATGGTTAGGTCTCATCTTACTCGAAGGCGACAACAAGTACTAGTTAATGGGAATGTTAAATCTGAAATTCGTCCTGTCGATGTGGCTCAAGGCAGTATCGCAGGTCCAATCTTGTTCATTATTTATATAAAAGACTCTCCTTTATCGCCAAATAATTGCACTATCACAAATTATGTGGATGACACCTATATTTTAGTCTCTGGGACTAATCCAGAAGAAATCACTAGAAAAACTGAGGATACATTCGTTCAACCTAGTAGTTGGTTCGCTATGAATAAACTTAATGTGAATGAATCGAAAACTAATTTAATCATGTTACAAACGAAACAACGGTTAACTCCTCGACCACAAAGTATTCGTCTCAAAAGCCAAGAAGTGGATCTGGTGTCTGGCATAAAGTTCCTGGGAGTTCATATAGACAAATTCTTGAACTGGGAAACACATATAAACAAAATTTGTTTGAAACCAGGAAGTGTTGGCTATGGAATCAGAACTGAGGCCCATTTCATGAATGTTGATACTCTCAGAATTTTGTACCACGCTAATTTTGAATCAATATTAAGATTCGGAATCATTTTCTGGGGTAGTAGCTCGAAAATACAATCAGTTTTTGTATCACAAAAAAGAACAGTCAGAACTATTTGCGAGTTGAAGTTTGGGGAATCCTGTAGGGGTAAATTTAGGGACTTGTTTATATTAACTGTAAATGGTGTATATATTTTTGAATGCTTATTGTTTGTATATAAAAATAGAGGTAATTTTTTTTTGGATGTTCAACATAGTTATAATACGCAAACTATGGATTTTGTTTATCCTCACCGCAGGTTGACTTTGTTGGAAAAGGATCCTTATTAGGTATTATGTGCATAAACATTTTCAATAAGTTACCTAATCGTATCAAAAAATGTGAAGATTTGAATCAATTTAAAAAATTGGTTAAGGAAATGTTGGTGAAATTGGAACCGTACACAATGTGGGATTATTTCAGTTGTGATAATCTAGTTTAGTTTGCTTATTTTTGTTTTGACGTCATTTCATTTTTTATATTGATGTATTAGTGTAAAATTTGAAATAAAGAAAAATTATCTATCTATCTAATATCAAACAAATCTGTTTTTTATGGTTGAAAAAGCGAAACTATCACCAAAACCTTCACATTAAATCACCCTTCAACTACTCTCTTTCAGATTCTTGTATTTCCCAGAATATCAATGAGAGGCTGGAATTGCCTATTTAGAGGTTAATCTATGAAGCCATCCCGGCGGTGAAACGCAATTAATTGAAGAGAACGGGACCAACAAAGGCAGAGGTTGCTAATAGCAGAGCGACGTCCTCCCGAACAATTGATTCTCCATATGACGCAACAACAGGCGAACAAACATCAACGTATACGTATTCGCAGCGTTCGTAGAAAATAAATCAGCTTATCACTGGCAAAACTCATAGGCAGGGATTCCCCGAACATAAATAACCCGCTCCCGCGGAAAATCCCGTACTTGCCGCCTAAATTATGCCCCATGAATAACAGGATGAGTGTTTTCAGCGGGTTCGTTGTCGTCGTTGCGACCCCTTTCGCCATTATGAACACAAAGTGCAAAGTAGTGTTCAAAATATAAACGCGAGAGGTCTAATTGTAGGAATACCCCCGTTTTGCTACCCCTTTGAGCTCGCGCGGTCTGGCCAATTCCATAAACAAGTGCGAAATGCGGGTCGGCACCCACTCATTATACATGTTGCGAAAGTGAATTACGAAATATGGGACCCGTAGGAGCGATAATATTGTGACGGGCGGAATGAATACAAATCATTGTTTTAATGCTCATATGAGATAAAGTTTTTTCTTATTCTTGCAAACAAAAATGTTATTGTTTCAACTGAAAAAATAGGAATGCTTGCTTGAAATAAGTTTCAACTAGCTGGCCAGCGCAACTTCATCTGACCTAATATTGTCATGTTACAATCCGAATTTCATTACAGCTTTCGCATTCATATTTGCACGATTTCCGTACAGGAAGTGTGTTCCATTACCGGTAGATATCATGTTAAAGATTCCTTGATCCAATTCTTCATTAAAAACATTACAACTATATGAACAATTCTAGTTTTTTCAAATTACCTATGTTCTGTTCTTATTTTGTATATATGTATATATGTTTATTCCCCCTGAATTCATTATCTTAATTGTCACGATGCAATTGTTATGCTTGGATGGTGGTCTCGATATTGAGCTTTGTTTCAACTTTGTCTTGCTGTCATGCGCTAGAAGTTGATATGGCTTATACTGAGGCTAGTTAAAGGAAGAAGAAGAAGACAAGGGCCACCCCCCTTCCGCACTAAGGGCGGACCATCGAGACCCCTTCCTTCAACAACGAGACCAGTACTCTGATACCATCCAGAAGGGTCAGTTCATATAATACACAGTACCACGATTCTGCCACGTTGTCCTACCGGTAATGGTAAGTCTATATCATACTTATAGTGTTTTATCAGCGTATA
This sequence comes from Hippodamia convergens, assembly GCA_038502775.1. Lineage (NCBI taxonomy): Eukaryota > Metazoa > Arthropoda > Insecta > Coleoptera > Coccinellidae > Hippodamia > Hippodamia convergens. The sequence continues at coordinate 105,481,863 of CM076607.1, forward strand.
CTAAGTCTTGTGATTCCTGGTACAAACTGTTTCGATTGTGAATTTCATAGAATACCATCACGAACTAGCGAATCCTATGATTTTACATTCTTTCATTTAATAGCAATTAAAAACAACCTATCTCTCGAATTTGTATAGAATTTCTTCTTTCCATCGTAGCCGCTGCAGAGTTCACAGTAAGATTTCGTCGAACAGTAAAGTTTTCAACCAGCATTTTTGAATTTAAATTTTGGTAGCTGAATTAATTTTGCTGTTGAGGCACTAAGCAATTAAATTTGGATAGCCCGGTCGGATTTTATTCCACTGTTGTTTAATCTGCAATTAGTTGAGAATCCTCGATACGAGGGTGAGTTACTATTTAGTCCTTTATAATTCAAGGTACATAATTGTATTTTCTTTTTATTTCATTCTTAGATTTTCTTCGTACGGTTAATTTTCATATCAAGACTTTTTGTTTCTTCCAATATTTTTCTACACGAGAATTTTCGGTGAATATAGCATACTTCATGGAATTAGTTGGTTTTTTTTGGAAGTGAATGAGCTGTATTTGGGAAACTTTGAACAACTCATTTCAACATTCGATTCATACTTTGTGCAATCAACTTGGGAGTGAAGCTCATCCTGATTTTTTTAAGATAATCGCTCATCATATTATGGATTCTTCTCGTATTTTATTATTACAATAATTAGATTAGACATAAAACCTTTCTCATGAACATATGTAAATTTATGTTGGCTAAGTACATATAAAGGTATGTTTTGAATCTCATCAAATCGTAAATTTCACCGTTATATGATATTCTGAATTTCGTAACTATTCTAATTATAGATTCCATATTTTGTACAAGTATTCTTAGTTCTTATAGTCACCTCTGATTGCTGATTACCATATTGCTAGTAATAAATAAGCTCATTTGACTAGATTTCATATTCCAAAATTTGTATATCAATTGTCAACCAAAAATCAAGCTTGTTCAAAGTCAAAAACCAAGCTTAGTGACCATTGTTCAAAGTGCACGGTATTAGCATCGGATTCAAAATAATAATAATAATAATAATAATATTTATTGGGTATACCAATAGGCTAACGACCGAGGTCTTTCTGCCCATTTACAATATAATTACATTTTATTAACAAGTATTCTGTTTAATAAAATATACATTTCCATATTGAAAAAAAAACGAAAAATCCAATATAATACACCTATTAAATCAATAAAAAAAAAGGGTTAAGAGGAAAAGTTTAATTTCTTAATTCTTGAAGTTCTGAAGCTAGGATTTTAATAGGATATTTCCGTTTACGTCTCTGGTTGTGTTCTTTACTAATCAAAGGTTCAATTATGTTGAGGTTATTCGGGTTGTCAGCGAATTTCTTGTTCAGTCTTTGAAATCTGGTTTGAATTGGTTCTATTTTGGTTACCTCATACAGCATTATATTCGATGGATTGTATAATGGGTTACTGGGGTGTCTTATTTTGGTAAGAATTCTTAGACTTGTCCTCTCGGCTACCTCAACATTCCTCAATGTGGTTTTTCTTGCATTGATTAATAAGTGATGTCCATATTCTAATATAGGTCGACATATCATCTTGTAAATATTTGTAGCAGTCTTCAAACTAATACCTTCTCGTTTGTATGTCAATGATAGGAAGTGTTTGGATCTAGTTATAATTTTCCTTTTCATATTTTGTGTGTGAAGTTTAAAATTTAATTTGCCATCCAATGTGATTCCCAAATATTTGGCCGATGTTGTAGGTGTAATTGTGTGTTGTAACTCGGATTCATTTTCCAAATTGTTAATTTTTTGAATCAAATTAGTAATTTCTCTTTCAATCACAGGATTTACAATATTAACGAAAGAATGACCGTAGCAATCATTATTAGATAGTGAAACTTATGAACAATTGAAGGCCGATCCAACTATTAGAGTTCAAAATGAGGCAGGCCAACAAATTGATCAAATTTTTCCTTGGTTTCTAAGATGGAAGCTAATAAAATGAGGAAGTATGTTAGTTTTGTGGCTAGAAGATTAAATACAAAATGAACACAGTGGTCAACGATATTTCCTCTACGAACAGTTGTTTACCTCTACAGATCATCGGAGGCTGAGTTGTTTTCAATTCAGATCAAACTTATATCGTGATAACTTCTAACTATTCGTCTAAATCAATTTCTTTGAGGAGACAGGTATTTTTTTCGTTGAGTTTGAAAATTTGCAGTTGTATTATGGTCGAATCGAACGAAAACTTTTCAAATTGTAGCATATCTGTTATTCTGATAGATAAACTATATTGTTGAGAAGATTCATCTGAACCCGTCCGGTAGTTTTCACGTGGATGAGGAATATCCATTCCCACATCCTCCCATACCTTTGCATTTCTAATTCAAGTAGGGTAGCATTAAAAAGATAAATCATGGTGCACCGTGATACTATTTAAGTTGCCGCCACACGGATCAGGGTCAATTTTAATACCCTAAATCGACAAGCTATCATAGAATTTCCTGAATCGTATAATGAAAGTAACGATTTCAAGAGTCAGGATGTCGTCGTCAAATATGGCAATTTGTTTTTTTCCGTTCAAACAACATAATCCTGGGGTTTATTTGCGATATCCCAGTGCATTTCAGTATCAGGAAAATACTCACAGTTCTCGAATCGACCGTTATTCGATTTGTCTATAATGACTCCCTGCGCTTAGAAATGAGCGATACTTCATGAACTATGATTTAATCACTGATAAAAAAAATTTACAGGTAATGAAAAGCCTGATCACAGTTTTATAAGAAAAAGAAAATTCTTTGCCTTTACGAAGGCACATCGAGAACATTTTTGAAACATAGATGAATTCAAAATAGTAATCATCGAAATGAATACCATTTTCAATTCCCAGGCTCAGAGATCTTTTATCATGAGGTCACAAAAGAATTGGGCGTTTCCATCACTTTGAGAAACTAGCAAGCGGGCCCTGAATAGAGCCACTCCCAAAATCTCATTCAGTGAAAGAGGAAGTACAGATTTCTTTTTTTTGCATTTGATTGGAGATGTGAAACTTCATTTTGACGCAATTGGATGTCACCACCTTAGTACTTTGTAATATTTTACTCATTACTTCACAACCAATTGCTATAAATTCTGAAGTTTTTTATGAAGATTTTGTCCTGAAGATGTGCGGGATACTGATGAGGCTCAACAATTCCGAAACCGGTATATCTCTCATCTCAGTGACAAAATCTAATATCATTTCTCCAACCTCATGATAAAAGATCTCTGAGCCTGGGAATTGAAAATGGTATTCATTTCGATGATTACTATTTTGAATTCATCTATGTTTCAAAAACAGTTTTATAGCTGATAATATTCTTGCTTGGCTGCCGTAGTTCGGTATTTCATAGTTTCACCGTTTCGTCGACGTCGACTATCACTCTAAGAATTATAAAGGAGACTTCGCGAAGTATTCGTATTGAGCAAGCATAAAAAGCTTTCAGAGAGCAGTCAGTTTTTCGACACGCTTGATAAATAATTGACGTTGTATTATGGTCAAATTACAGAAAATCTTCATAATTGTATCCTATGTGAGATTCTTATAAATGAACTATAGTGATGTGAAGTTTCATCTGAATCCGTTTGGTAGATTTCACTTGAAAGAGTAACAAACATCTATACAATTATTCACAAACGTTAGCATTCATAATATAAGTAGGAAGTAGGATTGTATCGATAGTACTTCCAGAGTTTTGGCATTTTTCTTGTTTTTTTTTTGAGGGTATATCGTTCAGATATCGATTAGATTTTATTCCGCCAAAATCGAAAATGTCAGAAATGTTTTTTTAATCCACTGCAGGTGACGGTTTTCACATATTATATCTGATTCTTGGTGAGATGTTCAGATATTTGAATATATTCTGGAGTCAACATCGATATCATCCTTTAGTTTCTTTCTTAAATCCCTGAATGAGAGTTCACAGAAGTAACTGATAGAAATTCCCGAGTATCATTTGAATTAAAGCCTATTCACAATAGTTTGAATTACAGGTACTATAAAAAATTTATGCAAACCAAGCTTGTATCGTGAAAAAACTCAAAAACTACAGATCTTTCAGATCTAGGGAAATTTTATGAAAAGCTGATTAGTCGCAGCCATTTGAATCTTAAGCTTGCATATAGCTGAAGAACCTCAAAAACTTCAAATATATTCCGCTGAAAACCTTTTGAAAAATGTGAAACCTCTCCCCTCAGCCACCCATACGACTCACTCATCATGTTACAAATCCCAATGAGATCCCAACAGCGAAGATTCGAAAAAAATATCCCAAATGAAAAATTACGGGGAAGATATGAGGTCTAAATGAATTCTTGCCTGTGCAAAAGCCTCAACGTACGGGCTGATAGAAGCCTCGCTGCGCGTATAGCCGAATGATAAATGACGAGGAGGATTAATCAGATGTGTGTGCTGTTTGCTGTTGCACCCAGGAGAATGGGCTGAACTTCCAGGAGCATGTAGAAAAATGTTCCACTCCTACGACACGGTTTCATCCATGTTTCCCTCGGAGGTTAGATAAGGGGAGCGCCAGGGAATAGAATGAAACTATCATAATATGTGTGTTGGAAATTGTAGCATTCCGGTGAAAAGTTATACATTGTGAGCTAGAAAGAAACGCTTTTTTGTTATGAGAATTTAATTTATACGAGTTTAGTGAATAAAACAAAGCTTTTACCATTTCAAAGAAGAAAAACCAATTATTATTATTATAAGTAAGGATGTCGAATATATGAAAATGTGCTGATAAGACAATAAAAGCTAAAAAATAATTCTGTAACTTCTTGTGTCGTGAGAATTTTTCATCAATACTTCTTTCTACTTCCTTCGATTCCTACTAATATTATTAAATTCGAAAGTTTGTGAGGATGTGAGTGTTGGTTTCTGTGCCAAGTAAAAACTACCAAACGGATTGAAAAATTAAAATGAATCTTGTAATAAAATAAAGTTAGTTATTCTTGTTTATACAATTATTGAATTTGTTGGTGGTTGACGAAAGAGCGGCTTTCCGTCGACCGAGGAAAATAAAAAAAATCAACTCTCTCCAACTCGGAGAAAGTGTGGGTAAGGCCTGATGCATAGTTTTTTTTTACAGAGAGGTTATTTTAAGGGTTTTAATTGGAACCACTGAACTAACTAAAATAGAAATCTTTTCTGAAAAATGCAACAAAAACCAAAGAATTAACATTAACCAACTCTACATGTGTAGTCTTTGAATGAGATTAAATAAAAATTCATTCTCAAGAAAATAATTCTAATTCTAACGAATGCAGAAAATAAATCAAAATGAAAAAATTAGAATGAGGGAAGTGGAGATATTTCAGGACTATGGACACAAACATTCCTTTGACATTCAAATTGGAAAAGCTTTGACCTTTTTCCTGATTTTCTTCCAAATTTCATTAGGATACCACACTTCCTTCCACGCCGTTATTCATGAACTGACTTACCGATTAGTTTTAATAACAGAATCTTCTGATATGATATTCTGCTGATTGTGAAGGTAAAATTCATTATTTAGTTTTGTCCCTGCTGTTTTTCTTTTTGCTTTTCATAACAAAGAAATGTTAAAAACACAACATTGGTCATCATCCATATTTTATGAAAAGTAAGAGAAGGTTGAAATCAGTTTGAGACCTAACAGATCTTGAAAATATGTGTGATTGTAATATAATTGAACATCAGTATGAACAATATATTCATTCAATAGAAACTACAATTTTTTTTTAGGAAGGGAAAAGAATCTACGGAGAGATTAATTTTGAATAAAAATACACATCACCTAGAGAACGGAATGTATGTAGAACATTTTATCATCGATTAATTGTGTTGAAGAATTCATTACTAACTAGATTTTTAATTATTATTCATTTATTGCATCTCACCTGTGTCTTAAAGTACATATACACGCACCGGCGAACTGCAGTCCGGGACTGCAGGAACGTAGATCTACAGTTTTGTTATCACTACACATGCACAGATAATCGATAAGTCCCGGCCGACAGTTTCGGCAAATCGTTTGAAAAACTGCCGTGTGTAGAGCAATCAGGTCTTACGATTTAACTGTATCGTGTGTAGTGCGCTAAAGACCTTGACTGTTCAAATCGACAGTCCTGGGACTGCAGGCCGCCGGGTCGTGTATAGGGACCATTAGGCTGCAGTTATATATAAAATAAAATTATTCAACTCATATATTGATTTATTGCGCCTTTTCCTTTGTATAACGATGCTGAATGAGCGACAATACTTTTAAGCTATTTTTATTCAATGTATACATATATGTATATAATATTGTTTGAAATTGCCGATATAGATTATCGTTGCTGAACATAAGTTCAATTTTGCAACAATCGAGAGAATCACTTAAACTAACAACGTCCCTAGTTTTATTAAAAATTATCATATGTCCTGCATTCAGCACTTTTCCACTGTCAACTAGGCTCCTTGAATTGTTGAGACTTCCACATATTCCAGAAGGTCCAGTAAACTCAAATTAATTTATTTTGACAAAAATGAAAATTATCGTACAAGAACGATCCGAACAAAAAATTCTCAATAGTTGATTTGATATATGAACTCATAAACAATATTATCTGAATATTTTTTGATCTAATAAATGCAAGTGTACTCCCTTACAAATTCACAAAACTTCTCCCTGTGCTGTTTGTTCACATTTGATAAGATAGCTTGTACAAGCTTCGAATTAAAATGTCCTGACTTGAACTGCTTTTTTTAGTAGGTTTTGTGAAGCTACAGCTTTCTTCCCCAGTCGCAGAACTGTTTTCATGATGGGAGTCTCTGAAATGATTTCAGAACATGAAACTGACATCAGTTTTCACTCTTGCCAGCTTCCATCCTATAATCTTCTGGTCGGAAATGATGTGAGCATATTCTAATATGCTTAGATGAAGGTGTTTCTTATTATCAAAACATTCTCCCAGGATTTACGTCTTTTAATTTCCTCTGCGATTTCTAGTTTGTTACCTAAACATTTTGATTTTTACCACGAAAATAATGAAAATAGGCTCCAGGATTCCTAGATTTGTTGCAAATGCATTCATGAACAAAGCAATTAATTTTCTTAGAGGTATTTTTCCCAGGTATAGTTTTCATGACGATACAAATTCAAAACAAATACAAACTTCCGGATCGAATACCCTTTTCGGTCTTAGTTCCAGCTAACGCCGATAGGATTGCATAGAGTTGTGTTTTGCTCTATACGTAGAGAAAACATCGGTGACGACAGTGTTCATTTTGCAATCGGAATCTAGTTTCTTCAAGTTTTTTTGTTTTTCGGAATATAATTGTAATAGTGATTTTAACAATTGTATTAACACAACCGATTTGGACAGAGGAAGTTGAATAGGCCAGCTTTTATTATAGTTAACAAACGTACTAGAGACTATAGGGCCACATGTGTAACCTAGTCTGGAACTTGAATGACATGTTGATGAAATTCTATTCATTTCTGCATCTAAAGAATTTCAGGAAAATAATATACGAATGTGAATCTCGGTAACATTTTCTGAAAGAATTTCAATATTTCAATCGAACTTCCGATGCATAATGTTCGATCATTGAATGAATAAAACATTAAATTCCATTCAAATCCAAGATATTTAGCGCACTGCGGAATTTGAAACAGCCGAACATTAAAAAATCCCATCAACAGCTTTACTTCAAATTCAGCGGGAATCCTTCATATCTCAAGAGTACAGGTATACGAGAAATAGTCTCATTAAATTTTCACTGTTGCTATTACATCCTAAAAGTTTCCATCTCAGTACCTCATCCTAAACTGCTCCTTGTAATGAATGAATCACTCATGTCAAACTCATTGCGCGGAACTAAATGCACAATTCAATTTTCGTCTTCGAGCTATAATACGCTTTTATGACCGCAGGGTGTGTATTAAGCTGTGTTTTCTCACTCTCAGATCATTAATTCTTGACCGATAACCTCGATGAAAAAAATTAGACCGTCTCCGCATGGATTGCTCAGAAATACTTTTTTGCAAGCTTCATTCTTTCTGACTCCAACTTGGGAATGAATCCGCAGAGAGAGGACGGAGCACTCAAACCGGAAGAATTGTGTTTTTGTATCAGAAATGTGAAAGGCGTGAGGGAAATTTTGAATAAAAATGCACATCATTCAGAGAACGTGCAGAACATGTTATCATCGATCAATTGTTTTGAAGAATTCATTACTCAATAGATTTTTATGTATTATTCATTTATTGCACCTCACTTGTGTTTTAGGCTGCAGTTATATATAAAATGAAATTATTTAACTCATATATTGATTTATTGCGCCTTTTTCCTTGTATTACGATGCTTAATGAACGACAATACTTTTAAGCTATTTTTAATATTTTTACTCAATGTATATATATGTATATTATATTGTTTGAAATTGCCAATATAGATTTGATCGTTGCTGAACATAAGTTCAATTTTGCAACAATCGAGATAATCACTCAAACTAACAGCGTATCTAGTTTTATTACTCATTATCATATGTCCTGCATTCAGCACTTTTTCACTTTCAACTAGGCTCCTTGAATTGTTGAGACTTCTGCATATTCCAAAAGATCCAGTGAACTCAAACTAATTTATTTTGACAAAAATAAAAATTATCCTACAAGAACGATCTGAACAAAAAGTTCTCTATAGCTGATCTGATATATGAACTTATAAACAATATTATCTGAATATTTTTTTATCTAATGAATGCTAGTACTCCCATACAAATTCACAAAACTTCTCTCTGTGCTCTTTGTTCACATTTTATATGATAGCTTGTACAAATTTCGAACTAAAATGTCTTGACTTAAACTGCTTTTTTTGGTAGGTTTCGTGAAGCTACAGCTTTCTTTCCTAATCGCAGAAATGTTTTCATAGAGGGAGTCTCTGAAATGATTTCAAAACATGAAGCATTGCTTTCAACTGACATCAGTTTTCACTCTTGTCTGTTTCCATCCTATAATCTTCTGGTCGGAAATGATGTGAGCATATTCTAATATGCTTAGATGAAGGTGTTTCCTATTATCAAAACATTCTCCCAGGATTTACGTCTTTTAATTTCCTCTGCTATTTCTAGTTTGTTTGTTACCTAAACATTTTGATTCTTACCACGAAAATAATGAAAATGGGCTCCAGGATTCCTGGATTTGTTGCAAATGCATTCATGAACAAAGCAATCAATTTTCTTAAAGGTATTTTTCCCAGGTATAGTTTTCCTGACGATAAAAATTCAAAACAAATAAACATAGCTTTCAAGTACAAACTTCCGGATCGAATACCCTTTTCGGGCTTAGTTCCAGCTAACGCCCCTAGGATTGCATAGAATTTTCGGAATAAAATTGTAATAGTGATTTTAACAATTGTATTAACATAACCGATTTGGACAGAGGAAGTTGAATGGGCCAGCTTTTATTATAGTTAACAAAAGTACAAAAGACTATAGGGCCACATGTGTAATCTAATCTGGAGCTTGAATGACATTTTGATCAAATTCTATTCATTTATGCATCTGAAGAATTTCAGAAAAAAAATACATTTTTTGAAAGAAATCCAACTTCAGAAGCATAATATTCGATGATTGAATGAATGAAACGTTGAATTCCATTCAAATTTAAAATATTCAGCGCATTGCGGAATTTGAAACAGCCGAACATTAACAAATTCCATCAACAGCTTTACTTCAAATTCACCGAGAATCCTTCATATCTCAAGAGTACAGGTGTACGAGAAATAGTCTCATTAAATTTTCACTGTTGCCATTACATCCTAAAAGTTTCCATCTCAGTACCTCATCCTCAACTGCTCCTTGTAATGAATGAATCACTCATGTAAAACTCATTGCGCGGAACTAAATGCACAATTCAATTTTCCTCTTCGAGCTATAATACGCTTTTATGACCGCAGGGTGTGTATTAAGCTGTGTTTTCCCCACTTTCAGATCATTAATTCTTGACCGATAACCTCGATGAAAAAAATTAGACCGTCTCCGCATGGATTGCTCAGAACTACTTTTTTGCAAGCTTCATTCTTTCTGACTCCAACTTGGGAATGAATCCGCAGAGAGAGGACCGAGCACTCAAACCGGAAGAATTGTGTTTTTGTATCAGAAATGTGAAAGGCGTGAGGGAAAAGACGGTATTTCGTAGGAATATTCAAGTTGAACGAGTTTATTTGTTCCCAACATAGCTTGATGGGATTCAGGTGGAGAAATGCGGGAAAAGCCGACGCTTTCAGTCCCTTTTAATTTGATTTAATGTGTTTAGTTTGAATGAATGAAGAGTAGATGTGGGACAGTCCAGATTTCATTCGAGTTCCGACTGTCCCCAGATAAATTAATAGAAGGGTAGGACAACTATGAAAGCCCAGTTAAAACATAAACTTGATTAATTATGTGTTTCCTCCTCAGAAAAACGAAATGTCCCTATTTATGTATTGAACGTTTTGGAAATAATTGATGATTGAGTGACAAAATGCATTTGATGTAGTTAGCCATGAGAATGAAATGTCACCTGTAGTCATTTGAATGAACAAAGCAAAAGATTTTTTTCTGCATTACAAAATTTGAATAGAAGACGATTTATGGTTATTATTGAAATGGCATCACCTCCAAACGCCTGCACCAAATTATATCATTTTTGTTTGTTGAGTTCGTTATGAACTGGACAATGTTTCAACATTGATATACTTCAAGAAAAACAAGTACAAGAAAGAAGCAATAGAATTCCATTTCTCTCGAAATCATAGAGAGGGCTAGTAACACGGTTCGTATCAACGAACCTTTTTAACCTTAGATCAGGCGCAACCCTAATCCTAACGATTTCGGGTGCAACTCATCTGTGAGATTAAGTCGGGAAATTCATGTTTTAATGAAAAAAATTTGATAGAAAATGAAGGAGGTCGTTAAAAAATAGTTTGGTTCTTCAAATACACATCTTAATATAGAAAACTCAGTCGGACATATTGTTGGTTACACCATTTATAACTCAAGATTGGGTGAACTGTTTGTTATGAAAGTTTTTTGTTGGATTCTTCTACGGTGGGGTTAACATAAAATTCATTGAAACAATAAAAAATTTGATGAAATGAAAAAAAATAGTAGGAAATAATTTTCCTTCTTGCGAATAACGCCAGTAGATGTCGCTGAGGTTGATAGCGTTTTCGTGTAAGTATTATATTTGATATGAATTCAGTGAACTACATTCAATAAAAATATTAACGCATCTGAGTCCATGTGTTATTACACCTTTTTTTCTTCCGAACACTACCGAAAATTTTATGACGAAAAAACTAAAAATGTGGTTCATCATAAGGTACAACAATGAGACAAATGAGTTTTTAAATGATAATAAGGTACCGCTTAAAAAGTGAAGTCTATTCATGTGAATAACAATGTACATAGCTACCTTTTTCAATGTAATTAAATTTTTTGTATATTTTGTACTTTGATTTTGTCTTATTTACCTCCTACTTGAAAAAGTACCAGTTTTGTTGATACAACTTTATGAAACAAAGTTCGCCGGGCCAGCTAGTAATATATGAAGAAAATTCCGAAAAATAAATAAAAATTGACGGTAGGAATTAAAGAAAGATAAATTCTGCGGACTTCAATATATCAAGGATATTTTCATAAAAAGAAGATGTAATTGTGATTATATAAAATGAAAACAAGTGTCTATTACTTCTGACAACCCTTGCCAGGTAAACTAGAACAATGAAATTTTTATATTGTACGATATCAGTCGGTTGAGCATTCCTTTCTCTAGTGAAGTTTTGTTTCCTTTTATCTATATATTTATATTCGTATATTTCACCATAATTTCTAGAATACTGTCTGATAATATGCATTTGAAACATATGGTGATTTTGATTTACTTGCATCTTCTTGAGTTTGAATCCATTATACCCTGGAAAAAAAATACTCAAGGGCGCTCATTTCAACTCACAGATTATATCAAGAATTGCAATAAATATAAAATATATCTTTTCTTGTTTTGTTTGCGGGTTGAGAGCGCGAGTACACAACTTTTTCATCCGGAAATACTGAGAAAATCAAACTCGATGGTACTAACGTTATCAAGCGCAATTGATCCAGGAGATTATTGTACTCTTTTCAGCTATCATCAAGGCTCTGAGGAGGTTGATACTGCACATACACGTTCGCGATATGAAATCAAGAGGCTACAGAAAGTCCCAACCCTAGCGACAAATACCGCCGTAAAAAATTATAAAAACCAATGCACTTGATCTGACATATTAGGTGCGCCTGTCTGAAGGTTAATATTACATTTTTTGAGTAAAAAAGAAACCCAAACATCATTCAATTTGACACCAAAACGGTACTCATGATAAAACTCCTCAATACCGTGTGCATCTTGACATTCCATACCTCGATTTGGCACCTTGTATGAATAGCGCTATTCCATTGGCAGACTCGAGACCTTCTCTGTTTGAGCGAGAGAGTGCGCATTGAAGCGAACGTGTCTGTAGCACTGCGCTAAACGTCGTACGCGTTTATATCTTCTCAAATTGTAGCTGTTGAGACGACGCGAAATTTTTAGAGTCTTTATTGTTTTTGTTTTCGTACGATGACAGGCATGGATAATGCAATGAAATTACCAACTGCCTATGAATATTGTGAAATAGGGCCAGGAATATATAGGGCAAATTTATTGAGCAGGGACGATGTGGATAAGTGGTTGGAAGTTATGTCCCCAATAACCCCATTTTCTTCATTACGTCTATGGACTCATTTGTACTCACGTAATTGATGAACGTTTCTTTTTCCGTTGACCTCGAAGTTAAACACACACGAAATAATCCATCAATGACCCTTATTAATTCTTGATTTCGCATTTCAATGAGTAATTGTCATGGGCAACCAAAGATGAAAATTTCAGAAATCTCACAAATATAATTGCATTTCTGATGAGAGTTACGCATTTCCAATATAAGATCAGTTTCCGCTTCATAGTGATATTTACCTGAGATACGTTAATGGTTCAACTCAATTTGGTTACACTATATACATGAATCATGTTTTGAAAAATGAAATACTTTTCATGTTAGAATATCCTTGTTTGATTATTTGGGGCGGACGGAACAATTTTTTAATCCACTCGTTTATCAATCTAGCGATTAATGATCTTGAACTCTCTCGATCCGTTAACACGTTAATAAACTAGTTGATTAAATAACTAAAGTTTGATTATTCCCATCTCATTTCATCCTTCAAGTAGTTAGAGATGATTTCAGTCTGAAAATGTTTAATTAAAACCCAACAATCCCAATCCATCAAACTAATCAAGATTGTATCCTGGATTTTTTCCGGACAGTTATTGAATTAATCTAATGTTCTTGTTTAGAAAACGTACGAAATGACTTATTCAAACTACACATTTTCAGTTCATTACTTCAAAATTGAATAGTTCTTTTTTAGAACTTGGTACCATGGAAATGACTGAATAAAGCAACCAGTAAAGAGTCATTCATCAACTGGAAAAAATCCCACTTTCAATTAGCCGATATACGTAACGGTTGAATAAAATGATTAATAAAGCCAAAAAGAGCACTTGCACTGAACTCTCGCTTACTGTACATATTATACATTTCGCGCTCGAACTGTAATTGGTTACTCAATTCGTGCTCGTCTGACCAATGAGATAGCGCTTTTCGAGCTAGGTGCCAAATCCCAGTACGGAATGTCAAGATGCATACCTTGTACCGTTTTCGGAAAATTATGAAGTACCAACCGATGCTGGTATGAAGTATCGAAGTTATCATATTTATCATCATAGCTCCATCGCACTTTGATGGAAGATGTCGTCAATTGGTAGAGGTGCAGACGCTCCAATTCATTGGTCTCCCCGGACATGCGATTTAAATACCTTGGAGTACACAGTTTGGTCGTATCTTAACGAACAAGTTTATGCTAAAGATGTAACCTCAAGAATTCAAAGGCTTCAATGAACTCATAGTTGTCTCCTAACCATTTTGAACTTTTATGGATTCTTTAGAGAGAATGATAGACCTGTGTATTCTTGAATTCTATTTTATCTTATTAGGCTTATCTGTTCATCAATTGCTCACAACCATCAAAATAATCTAATAATTTTTCAAAATATTGAAGCCTTCTGCTTGCATTTGAACAAACTGTGGAAGCACGATTGCGGTATCTCCAAAACAAATATTCAAAAACTATGACTTGCTATCATTCAGAAACAAAGACCTTACATAGCAACAATGAAAAAATACATTGCGGTTAGCCCTGATTTCAGTGGACCCAATATGGAGAAATCAATATTATGTCGATCGAAAGCATCGTGATTACTTTCAATACCTTCATAAGAAAGGTTCTCAAGTATAAATCTGAAACTCGAACTGAAACCGTCAGTACTAAATAGCTTGAAAACCAGGGGTAAAGTTGTGTGATCAAGCTTGCCAAGAGATCAACATGTACGACTCTGGATACAAATTCATTCGAACTTAAATGTTCCTAACTGCGCGCTTTTCTGGAATTTCCATGGGATCCATTCTTCTGGACTTTTAGAAAGAGAGAACGGATCGCTCCGGTTGAACTTTATTTTTCCACTCCAAAGGTAAAACGGCTAAAAAAACGTAATCTCGCTGAAATATGCAAGTCAGACGATTTTATTTGCTCGCAACAAAGCTTGAGAGAGTTGAGTGGAAGTAATAAGCTAGAAGCAGACGCATGAACTGATAAAGGTCCATTTAGGGGTTAATAATCTGACGTACTTGAACGAACCTGTTTTTTCAAGCAATTGAGAATGTTCAGTATTCATTCCAGTTTCATTTGTACACGTTTTGAATTCGCCTTGAACGATTTTCAGAAGAACAAAAATTATATTCAAAACTATGGTGAACACTTGATAATACAAAGATATTTCGCTCCCAGATTGAAAGAGAAGATTCAGATGTTCATTTATAAGTGTATGCTGTGTATTTTAGGCCATATGGAAGAAGGGGAAAAACAGATTGCTTCATTCCAGTTTTAAGTAGGAAGGCCCTCTACACAATCACCACACAGATTGTCTAGGACCTTCTAGGACCTATACCATAGGCAAATTAAAATCATCAGCAAAAAGGACAAGAAGTTAGTTTGACAAACAACACAAATTTTCGGCAATTCACCACAGATAAGAGCTCTCACCTTTTACTGCAAAGGAGTTCCAGTATTACAGTGTTGAAGGAGGAACTTAGCACTTGCGTTCTCAGAATAAATGGCGAAGTTGAAAAAATAGATCAATCACAACAATGTTCAAAACGGAGTTCAGAAGGACCTACCACATGGTATAAATTGACTTGGTTCTACGTATCAGGGAAGCATCAATACAACGCCTTGCCAAGTGTTAACCGGTTCAATGCCAACTGCATCTCTTTGCACTCCGGAAATCAGCTGATTGACGCACGCCGGTAACGCGCCTGTTTTGATCTGTCAGATATCTCAATTTTCCGAATTGAAAATGAAATGCCCTCTTCTCTTCCCACCTTGATAGTGCTAAGAACTCATCTTGTGTTAAAACTGTACTCAAATTATAAAGAAAGGTTCAAAATTGAATAGGTCAAAGAAGAAAACTTACATATGATGTCGATACCTCTTTCTCTGATTCCGTTGGTTCTCTCAAATTATTATTATGTATGTGTGAATAATTGTATTTTTATACTCTTCATGTTTTCACTCCATTTAGGTTGCATTCACCGACTAATTGTTTAATTTAGGCACAGCCCCGAGAGGGTAGATTTACAACACAGGCATTCGTGCCTAGGTAACTCTGCTCCCGAACCGGTTGTTGAAGAATTTATATAAATGTTATCTTTGTTATTTTTGTGAAAGTTACTTAATTGTGATGCCATGTGGTTTAGACATATTGAAATTGCAATTCAATTATATTTAGTCTATTATGTATTATTATCTTCGTTATGGTTATGATGTAATGAATTGAATTAAATTAAATTAATTTTCCCAGGTCAGCTCATTGAATAATTGTACATTCTCTGTCATTCGTTCAATTCTGGTGTGTTTCCAGTTTAACTCAATAAGTATGTATTCTCAGTTGTTTAACTGGATGTTTAATTATTTCATTCCCATGTCAATTTCATGCTTTTCATCATGTATAAAATATGTTCAAGTGCTAGATCATGAAGAATCCACCAAAACATTAGTAATCCGCATTAGTTCTACTCAATTTACAGGCCAACTCGATTCAATTCATTTATGTGCATTTTCATGAATGCATACTACAATATATTTTTATAAATTACAAAGATTTTCAGACATTTCTCGACTGTTCACCTCTTGTAGTATTTTGTTAATTACTGTTCTCGAGTTTCAAATAAACGAATCCTCAAACCTCCAGGGTGAACCCTGGATTCGGTTGATCTCCTGCAGAACACGATGTGAACTTCTCTGACATGGTTCAACGGTCAATTGTAATACACATGAAACTGGTTGACAGCCTCTCGTCTTTGTTTCACCCTGGACGCTCTCCTCTGATGATGTTCATTCATCTGATTTCACAAGTAAGATCTCTAGCCTTCTGCTCGGTAGCGGTTTTATTCACTCATAGTTGTCTCTCATAATTGATCAACTATTGTACCTGCTATATTTCTGATGAAGGTTCTCTTCTTGCTTATTCGGAAGCAGTTTGTTTCTGTAAATATCGTATTTCTGATGCATTTAGCACTCTCTTCTAGACCAATGTTATTAATATCAATTATAATATTATTGCTCCACTCATATTTACTGTACTGATATCATCGATGAACAGACTCAGACTTTGAAGCATTCAACGGTTGTACTTCTCTCTTGGCCTACATCTTTATTACAACTCGACCTTCTCTTAGAACTCATTATTCAAACCTTCTGTTTTTCTGGTCGAATAAAGTGACTAGCGCAATAAACTTCATTGATTGCTCTGCCACTGTAAACGTTGTGCTTAATATTGAATCTTTTGAATTGTCTCAACGTCTAGGTCTGACTTCAGATGACCTCTTATTTGGACTGCTCTAGATTACCTCTGTTTTCAGTTGGATAATGTCACTCTGAGTTTGAAGAAGCTTTTAATATTTGTATTTTTTACTATATAAGCTTCATGCGGGTGACTTATTCATTTTATGATCAACAATTTCATTGAATGATGAACATAAGAATAATAGTATACTCTAAAACAAGTTGCAGAATGGCTCCAATTGGAATTCTCATCTGCCACGAATTTTAGACGATATTTTCTCTATTTCAGTCAAGTTTTCTGAAATACTCCCGATTTTCGAATAAAAATTCAGATTAGTGACTTTTGTATTGTATCTTGGTAGTTGGTGTGGCCTACGAAATTTGACAGATTACGGAATTTAAATTGACTTGATTTGAAAATTGATAGGATCGATGGTTTGTACTGACAACCAAAAAACAAAAAATATTACTAAAAACAACGCTGTAATAAATTCATTACAGTGCTATTTTTAGAACTATAATGAACTCATTACGATACAGAAATAGAGAAATATTATTACACTACCATTACCATCTCAAACTCAATTATCTTTCAACAGTCCACAGACAGTATCTTGCCAAAATCTGATAGATAGATAGATAAGAGTACATTGACATCTTCAAATGTCCATCGACCTAAGTCCTTCAGGCTATCCAAAATCTGAATACCCCTTATTTTGAACATTGAAAATGATGCCAGAAAACAATTAGCCGAATCGAGAATATACCAACCTTAAATAGACATGCAAGGACAACTTGATCAAAATGCAAAAGGATAATAGAAGACATTTTAATGAAAAAAAAGCGAAAGAAAATAGAAAATGAGTTTTTTCTGATCTTTGTGATTTTTCATTAAACTCTGCTTAGAATCCATGAGGTGGAAAACATAATTCCAGCTTTACCCTGAAGAAATGTCAGCATTCGTTCAGTTCAGTTTTCTGACCTTCCACGTTTTCTAACATCCTGTGAAAACATCTAGAATATGATCTCATAAGGAAATGAAACCTCAGACACTATATGAAGTAGATTCAGTGGCCATAAAATGAATTTAATTCGGCTCCGAATTGAAAGTGACAAAAAAATTCCTTAGACCTTACGAGGTCGTTGAAAAAGAACGTAACGACAGAGATGATGTAGTAGAAATAGGAATCCACGAAGGACCTATCCGGACCTCTACGTGCTCTACATGAAATCTCGGGTGCAGTCCGGAAATGAATCCTAGTCGGATTTCGGGTAGGAATGAGGAGAGTGGAATCATGTTTTCATGTAGTATCGATTAGGCTCATTTCAGTTTTGAAGGTTCACTACGATATTGAAGTGGAGTACACCACTGACTGGACGTACCAGATTAGACAATTCAAGTAGATACTTATACCGAAACTGCTGCACTTGAATACACAAGATTTCGTATATTCAGGATGGTTAGATTTCGATGATTCAGTACAACATTTCCTAAATTAAAGAAGATAATAATATACAGGGTGCACCAAGGTCGACGGCCTATTAGGGTTTCTCGAGAACTGGACCTATTTGAAATCTTAAAATTGGGATTATATTATTGTTTGACATTATCTACCGAGCTAAAATATTCTTGGAGCCTGACCACTTTCATACAGGGAGAAAAAAAAATTTTAAATTTTTGTTTTTCTGTTTTTTTGTTTTCGAATTTGATAGAGTTTGCAATTCTGAATACATTGGTACTCAAATCGTTGCATTCGTCAGAATACATTCCGAATATCGTGAAAAAACTGAAGAACAAAGGGAGATAAGAGTATTCGGTATTATGTTTGTTATTTCTAACCTAGATACCGTAAGCACAACCCGTTTTCACATTTTCAAAGGCGAAGACTGTGAAAATATTGTACTATTTCAGAATTTTGAATAACTCGTCACAGAGTGTTTCAAATGTTGGTTCAAAAATTGGCCCATAACTTTCGTTTTTCAAATTAGAAACCTATTTTTTTATGATTGCGTTGGATTGTGCGAAGAAAAATTATGATAATGTTCGAACATGATAATGCTCCTAAAACGAATTATTCTTGAGTTATTCAGGATTTCCTGATCTCATGTTGTAAGTAGTACGTATCGTCAAATTAATAAAATTTGTTTCAATGACCTTGGTCATAGAAGATAAATTGTTCAAATAACTCATTAGTGACTACCTCTTTTCTGAATTCATTTATCATTGTTGATATGGAACAGATTTCATTAATTTGACCCTACGTACGACATAAAACCAGGAAATCCTAAATAAGTCAAGAATTATTAATTTTAGGAGCATCAACATGTAAGAACATTATCATCATTTTTCTTAGCAGAATCCAACGCAATCATAAAAAAATAGGGTTCTAATTCAAAAACAAAAGTTATGAGCCAATTTTGATCCCAATTTTTGAACCAAGTTTGTGCTTACGATATCTAGGTTAGGAATAACGAACATAATACCGAATACAATTATCTCCTTTTTTTCTTCAGTTTTTTCTCGATATTTTCAAAAAAAATTTTTATCCCCTGTATAACTGAAAGTGGTCAGGCTCCAAAAATATTTTAGCTCGGTGTTTGTCGACGAAAACAAAAGTATAGCGGATCACCAATTGATCAGCTAGCGAGGAGAACAGACTTTGTAAAGAAAGCTAAGTCTATTCAGAAAAATTGGAGCTATTTGATTAGGTATAGAAAAAGCAATCGACAAGATAAGGCATCAAGGATTCATCTTCAAAATGAAAAAACTGAACTTTCTATCCAAACAAATCATATTTATAAAGACCTGTTTGTAGAATCGATAGTTCCAAGTGAACATTGGTGCCATTGATAGTCCTTAGTGTTATCAGCGTTAGGTGTATTCATCTCTTTCACCTTAACTTCGATTTGTGCAATATTATGGAAATATCAAGAAAACACTGTTTGAAACTCAATTTTAACAAAACTGTCGCTATCTTGCTTGGATCTGAGAGGGATAGATTGAGGTTTCTAGCTGCGGTCTATAAATGTTCTTGGAAGATTGTGCAGGTATCTGGTTGAGTGTAGAATCTGAGACAACATATAGATTGTGATGTTATTCTTTTAACATATTTCTACTCACCGCCATATATGAATTTGAGATTGCTTTATAAACATTGCGAAGTCTTGAGTATAATTATTAAAATCACTCACAATGATAAGCTTCGAATCCAGAATGTTCAAATTTCTGACCTCCAATTAATACTTCATGAGAAAGTTCGAAAGAATAGCTCATACTCTTCAATCAGTTTATTGCCCCAATATAGAAAATAGAAGAATTTTGCATTCTGCAGTGCTTTATCGCTCTACCATAAAATAACGTATTGTTCTTATGTACAAAATTTGAATGTAGGTTCAAGTATACACCTACTTCACACAACTGATCAAAAACACCCATCTCGAACTGCAGAGAAATATCGACTCAATATTAGAATATTTAAGAAAGTGAAGATAAGAGGTTGTAATTTTTTTCTGGATTTGAGCGCCGAACCGAAGGTCGCATGGAATAAACAAGCGGAATATCTAAAAAATGGTGGAAACGACATGGCACCGATCAAATATTAATAATAATATTGGTTCATTCATGCATTAATCTGTACAAAATATATGTTCGTCAGAAAGACTGACAAAAGAGTTTTTTCTGGAAAATAGTATCAAAAAGACAAAACGAGGTGAGAGGCATATAGAAAAAAAATCTCCGATCCTCATAAAAAGACCAATGATCACAGTTCCTATTCTGTGTTGAATTAACGTAACGTGAACAAATTTCACCCATCAAACTTTTATGAAATTCACAGTAAAAATCACTCGAGCTTAGCAGGTTTATGAATGAAAGTCCTCTCCAACATGATGTTCAGAATAATAAACCAGAATATCTCATAATACTTCGTCATCAAAAACGAAACTTAAAATTCGAATTTCAATTTGAATGGTGCACATTAAGCCTGACAATGAAAAGAATAGTGATTGAACAAACAGAAAAAATGGTGGAAACAACATGGCACCGATCAAATATTAATGATAATATTGGTTCATTCATGCCTTAATCTGTAAAAAAAAAATATGTTCGTCAGAAAGACTGACAAAAGAGTTTTTTCCTGGAAAAGAGTATCAAAAAGAAAAAAACGAGGTAAGAGGCAAATAGAAAAAAAAATCTGCGATCCTCATAAAAAGACCAATGATCACAGTACCTTTTCTGTATTGAAATAACGTAACGTGAACAAATTTCACCGATCGAACTTTTATGAAATTCACAGTAAAAATCACTCGAGCTTAGCAGGTTTATGAATGAAAGTCCTCTCCAACATGATGTTCAGCATAATAAAGAAAAATATCGCATCATACCTCGTTATGAAAGAGAAAACTTAAAATCCGAATTTCAATTTGAATGGTCCACATTAAGCCTGACAATGAGGGGTATACTGATTGAACATACAGAAAAAATGGTGGAAACAGCATGGCACCGATCAAATATTGATGATAATATTGGTTAATTCATGCCTTAAGCTGTAAAAAAAAATATGTTCGTCAGAAAGACTGACACAAGAATTTTTTCGGGAAAAGAGTAACAAAAAGAAAAAAAAACGAGATGAGAGGCATATAGAAAAAAAAATTCCGATCCTCATAAAAAGACCAATGATCACAGTACCTATTCTGTATTGAATTAACGTAACGTGAGCCAATTTCACCCATCAAATTTTTATGAAATTCACAAGAAGAATCACTCGAACTTAGCAGGTTTATGAATGAAAGTCCTGTCCAAAATGATGTTCGGAATAATAAACCAAAATATCACATCATACCTCGTTATGAAAGAAAAAACTTAAAATCCGAATTTCAATTTGAATGCTCCACATTAAAACTGACAATGAGGGAATAGTTATTGAACATACAGAAAAAATGGTGGAAACAACATGGCACCGATCAAATATTAATGATAATATTGGTTCATTCATGCCTTAATCTCTAAAAAAAATATGTTAGTCAGAAAGACTGACAAAAGAGTGTTTTTCTGGAAGAGAGTATCAAAAAGAAAAAACGAAGTGAGAGGCATGTAGAAAAAAAAAAAATCCGATCCTCATAAAAAAAACCAATGATCACAGTACCTATTCTGTAGTGAATTAACGTACCGTGAGCAAATTTCACCGATCAAATTTTTATGAAATTCACAGTAAAAATCACTCGAGCTTAGCAGGTTTATGAATGAAAGTCCTCTCCAACATGATGTTCGGAATAATAAACCAAAATATCACATCATACCCCGTTATGAAAGAGAAAACTTAAAATCCAAATTTCAATTTGAATGGTCCACATTAAGCCTGTAATTGGGGTCCGAATGAATCGGCCATAATCCCCTATTGTCGTCCATCATCGCCACTTTGGTTCCAAATGGGCTTAACGACATGCATTCATATCTGACCTTTCAATATAAAGCGTATTACGTTCAGCTTTTGATTGCCCTCGAATCGAGTTTTAGACCGCAATACGGTACGCTAATATTCATGCCCATTTCCTGTGTAAACAAATACATGGATATTTCATCCTTCCGTTTGTGGTCGATTAAATAAAGAGTCTTCGCTTAGGGGCAACTCGTAAATCACTGGTGTCATGGAGTAAATTTCCTGCATTACAGAAGCAGTAAGTTTTGTCGTAAAATATGCGAGCACCCTTTAATTCATTGTAGCGAAAGTTTTTCGCTCCTGCAGATCGGTGGAGTGAACGCTAGATAAACACAGGGCGTTAGTGAATCAGGAGAAGAATTGGTGCATGTTTCGTTTGAAAAAAGTCATATAATTCTTGGTAGATTCATTTATCGAAACAAGATCTTTCAAATTAACCCAACTGTAAGTTTCCTAACAAGTGCGCAAAGTGCAAGTTTTCCGCAATGTAAAGCAGACACTCAAACTCCGCTTTTTCCATATATACTGCAAATGGTGCAACCCAGATTAACGCACCGAATTTTGCTAATTTATGACCAATTTGATTGTTGCTGAATCTGACACCATAAAAAACTTTGTTTCAGCGATTAATGTAGTTTTCTCTCCTCAATGGTCGTCTAAATTCCTATATTTTTATAATTCACATAGTTTTTTCAGACATATTGTCTGAATTTATCAAATTCAAATGGTGATTTGCACCAGAATTGAACATTCTCATGTGTTTTTCTCTGTAATGAATACTAATGTATTATTTTCTCATACTCTTCTCATTATATCAATCAGCTCATTTCATTTCTCTACTGTTCACCTCTCTATTTACTGTTCTCGAGTTTCAGATGAATGAATCCTCAAACCTCCAGGGTGAACCATGGATGTAGTTGATCTCCTGCAGAACACGATGTGAACTACTCTGATATGGTTCAATGGTCAATTGTAATACACATGAAACTGGTTGACAGTTTCCGCTTACCTTTATCCTAGCCTTTATCTACCCCTATTTACTGTATTGATCTCATTGATGACTTAAACAATGTAGCTTTCAAAGCTTTTACGTCTCTCTTGGCCTGCACTATAATTACAATTCGGTCTTCTCATTAGAACTTATTATTCAAACCTCCTGTTTTTCTGGCGGGATGAAGAGGCTCACGAAATCAATTTTAGTGATTGCTCTGCAACTGTGAACTTTGTGTTTAATAACGAGGTACTTAAACTATTGCAACGTCTAAGTCAGACTTCATGTGACCTCTCATTCGAACTGCTCTAGAGGACCCCTGCTTTTAGTTGGATAATGCCACTCTGAGTTTATAGATGCTGTTAATATTTGTATTTTTTACTGTATTAGCTTCATCGGGTGACCTATTCCTTTTTTGATTGTATAATGAATGTTACAATATAGTTATTTATGATATGAATGTGAAAAGTGAGGTTTTATTTTGTGAGTGAAAAAGTTTATGAAGTGAGCGGAGTGAATTGAACAATTTCACGAACAAAATGAAATCACTTTTAACACAAATACTAAAAACAATGTTTTTTGTACAACTGTATAACTATTTTGATAATGAAATGGGCGACTTTGCAATGACAAAAAACTTCAAAATGCATTTTAATATTCAAATAATCAGAAGGATGTTGTGAATGGCAAACGTTGCCAACATTATGATCACTAACAAATGAGAAAAGACGCTGTCATTTGAATTTCGTTGCTGTCCAATTTTCGTCTTGGGTTTTTAACTGCTTCAGATGTTTGTCGAGAGTCCAATTATAAATAAAAGTGACGATTTGTTGGTTCTTCTGGATATTGAAGAGTCTGCAAGAAGAGCAAATCTGGACTCCTACCTAAAAAATCTGTTCAGCAGTACGATATTGCATATAAAAATTTCCTGGACTGGTGCAAATTGATAAATGTAGAAGAAAACTTCAGTGAAACTGTTTTCCTGGCATATTTAGAAGAAAAATCAGAAATATGGAGTTCCTCAACTTTGTGGAGTAAATTTTCAATGATAAAGTCAAGCGCCCTTGTTAAAAATGGTGTGGATGTTAGTAATTATTTTAAGGTAATAGCATATTCAAAACGGAAAAGTGAAGGATATCTTCCCAAAAAATGAAAATTCTCACTCGTGAACAAGTTGAAAAGTTTATAAAGGAGGAGAAACACTTGATGATTAAGGTTGCAACTATTTTCGGATTATTTGGAGCCTGTCGGCGTGAAGAATTATGTAATTTATTAGTGGAAGACATCGAAATAACAAAGAAATCATTTGTTATACAACTTCCAAATACGAAAACGAAAGTCAGTACTTTCAGTATTATTGGAAGTATGAAGACTATTTTCATAAGTACTTTGCACTGCTGCCTTCTGTCATCAAACATCGTCGTTTTTTCCTGAAAAACATGAATAATAAATGCACTGCCAATCCAGTTGGTATTAATACATTTGGGAAAATTGCATCTATAATTGCCGAATTCCTCAAACTGCCATAACCAAAGCAATATATAGGACACTGTTTTCGAAGATCCACCGCTTCATTGCTAGCAGAATCAGGGGCAAATATTAAAAATATAAAAAAAATGGTGGATGGAAGTCTTGGACAGTACCCGAGGGCTATGTTGATCATTCCATTGCATATAGAAATGTCATTGCTGGAAAAATTCTCCCAACCTCAACAGCTTTTGGATCATCATCATCCAATATTGTATTTCCGGTTTCTACAAGTACTTATGGTGCTGAGGATTCTTATAATGTGTTGCGAAGCTCCCTAACGTCACAGTGCATTAATGTTAGTAATTGTTCTAGTTTCACGATTAATATTAATGTTCATGAGTAATGATTGTTAAATATTGATAATAAAAATTTGCAATTGTTGAATTTTTCTCATCTGATTTCATCACAAGAAAATGCAGTGCTAAAAATATTCTTAACACTAATGTTAAAAATGTTTTTAACACGATCCACGTGAGCAATCAATCTGAACATTGTATGCTGGTTTTACACTACCATCTCCAACTCAACTACCTGGTAACAGTCTACAACAATAATTTCCCAAAATGTGAAAACCCCTTTACCTGATTAGAATTAAATTAAGTGAAAGAGAATAAGCACTCTGAAGTCGAGTTATCCTCATAATAATTTCCTGAGATTCGAATATAAATATGGATCTAAATTGCGCAATAAGGACATAAACAAACAGATATCCCCCTGAGTGTTCAACCCTCCCAAATTCTTGCAGGAAACATCGAAATCGAAGTGGGAGTGGTGAAACTACTATCGTACATCCTCCTAATGGTAAACCAGCAAACTTTTACCGCTGAAAACAACCACACAAGCTCCTTTCGAAGTAACATATGCCACCATAATTATGTTTTATGTGGCTCTCTCAGGTCGAACAGCATCCCAACGAAGCTTTTCACCTATAAATGCGCAGTTTATGGGATATCCCTTTCAGGTTAACGATTTCCGCCACTTCTCAGACGTTTTGAATATTTTCTGGTCCGGAAAAGACGTTCGTTCCAAGAAAATTTCAATTTGTTAGGGACGCTGAGCGATGGAGCTTCCGGATTGGTATATATGGAACGGATTTTTCACGAATTCATGCATATACGAGTATGAGAGAAATTCCTAACGGAAATAAAGTATCTAGTCTCAAAGAAGACTGTATTCCTGTTGAAGACGGGGAAAATGTTCATATATTCAACGTCGAAGGGGAATTTATGTCTATCGCATTTCTGTTCTGAGAGGTAATTTTTTAAGAAAACCATCATCTGCATTCTTATCAAATAGCCTATGATGATCTAGCAATAGATATTTAAATTTCTTAATTCAATACACACCTTCTTCTTGGTTAGAGAACACAAACCAATATTAATCATCGAAAATCGTTTCGTAGTTTTTCAAAATTATCCCCATGAAAATCTAGAGGCAAGGGCGAAAATAGAATTTTTTGTGGTGTTGGGGTCACAACTTAGGGAATTCTTAGGTGATCGCCCCCGAGGTGAATATATGTTCGGACAAATTTTTTAATTCAGTGATTTCCAGATGAACTTCCATTCATTCTAAAATTTATTTTTCATAAATAGCAAACTGACAATTCAACGTTTCTTTAACATTCGAAAGAAAATCTGGAACTTCGCTGCAAAAGTAAGTATATTGTGAATTCGAGATATTATGTAGTACCTTCTTTTTTATTTGAGTAACATATTGGATAAAGATACGAAAACTTTTATTACTTTATACCAGCATCGGTTATCACTTCGAACTTTTCAGATTATTATCATTGAAAAAAAAACAAAATATTGAATATATTCTGCTCCCACTAATTCCTCAGAGTAGTCTAACTCTCATAGAGGGCGCTAGTTACACGTTCGTACCATTAAGTATTGAATTAGATTATTAGTATTGATATTAGATTTATTTAGCTAAATTTCGAGCGAACTTAAACATCATACAATTTGACTCCAAAAAGTTACTCTTGATAAAACTCGATACTGTGCACTGTTTTTGGAATATTTTGATTTGAAAATTATGAAGTAATAATCAATGCTGGTGATGATAAATATATTAGTTGAACAAAAATCATAAGGAAATTTAAAAAAGGCTAATAACATAAAATGAATTCAATTTGAGTATGTGTTCAAAATGTCCCCTGTTTTCACAAAAACAAAATTTCATCTTTTTTTCTAAAGAATCCATTAATCTTCTTCACACTTGGGAATCAGCTATGAGGTCATTGAAGTGACATTGAATTCTGTCCTTCAATTCTTGAGATGAATTTACCTCTTTTTCTTTGAAACATAGATGAATTCAAAATAGTAATCATCGAAATGAATACCATTTTCAAATCCCAGGCTCAGAGATCTTTCATCATGAGGTTGGAGAAATGAAGGGACAAAATTTTGTCCCTGAGGTGTGTGGGATACTGATGAGGCCAAACAAGGCCGAAACCGGTATATCTCTCATCTCAGTGACAAAGTCTAATATCATTTCTCCAACCTCATGATAAAAGATCTCTGAGCCTGAGAATTGAAAATGGCATTCATTTCGATGATTACTATTTTGAATTCATCTATGTTTCAAAGAAAAAGAGGTAAATTCACCTCAAGAATTGAAGGACAGAATTCAATGTCACTTCAATGACCTCATAGCTGACTCCCAAGTGTGAAGAAGATTAATGGATTCTTTAGAAAAAAAAGATGAAATTCTGTTTTTGTGAAAACAGGGGACATTTTGAACACATACTCAAATTGAATTCATTTTAGTGTGACCTCCGTAAAAATAAACTTTCTGTTTACCGTTTTATTCTTTTTCCTAAGAATTTACCTCTGTTGCATGAATTGTCTTTTCAAATCCATTAGATGTATCAGCTTTCAAAATATATTCGTACAAAATTTCATAACAATATTTGCCAGTAGTTTCGGCAAAATCGTAAAAAAGTGAAAATTTTTTTCTTCTTTAACACTCTTGATCTTGATTACGGATGGCGTTACGAAAATTTTTTACTGAACAAACCCCTATTATTTTTCAGTTTTCTATCTATCCTCGAGAGGGAAACACCCTGTATATCTGCTTGGGATGTACCTCACCATAGACCCACCTCGCCTAAACAGTTGAGGGCAGGGAGCTGATATTGAATCATTCGTTCATTTATCGTTCACATACCCAATGCAAGTTTAGTGCTTATTTTTTTCCCACAAATGTCATTGTGAGAACTGAACCAAATTGAAATGAGGTCAGACGGTAAGCATCAGCTCTCAAATAATAATAGAATCATCAATATAAGTTCACCTTGTAACGGTGTGATTCACTGAATTCAAATCTCGGGAGTTTCCGGATCGTCTCGGATCGGGAACACGACGTCGAGTAGTACGTGTGATCGCGAGAACAGTTGGGAATGTGCCACGTCAGACGCGAGACGAAAGATACTCTCTCTGATATTCCGCTGTTCTGGCGCTGCACCGGAAGAGGCAGTAGTTTATTCTCTTATTCTTGAGTGAAATAGTTTAAATTAGGCAATTATTTAGATTGGTGAGTACGAAGTTGATCAGACAACCATATACCTATTTTTGCTAACGATTCATATGTGGTGAGAGACGCTTGGGTTCCGCTATTTTGAGGATCGTACGACTTTTCATCTGATTTTCTCAACTATCCGATGAATCAACCTTCTTTCTAGATTAGTTCATCTATGTTATGATTAATTAATTGAATTCGAACATTTCACAATTCCGTGACCTTCTGATTTTCAATTTCTCGATTTATCTGTGCCAGTGTTTCAGTGAACACGTGGACATTTTTTCATTTCTTGAACTTTCTTGAACTAATATTATCAGAGATCTCGGGGAATTGTGGAAGTTTGACGAAACAAAGAACTGATACAAGTGTTTTTTATAGCTTTTTGGAGGGAGCTAAGTCTCCGTCATCTTTTTTGGAGGGAGCTAAGTCTCCGGCAACTACTTCTTGAAGAGAAGTAAGCCTCCGGCACCTTTCTGAAGAGAGCTGAACCTCTGACATCTCTTAGGAGGGAACTAAACCTCCGAAACCTCTTGGGAGGGAGCTAAGTCTTCAAACCTTCAGTACCTGCACCTTGGAGGAGGTTGAACCCTCAACACTTCTCTTTGGAAGAATACAACCTTCACCTCTTACAAAGCCATTCCTTCCGGAGTAACTGCAACGTTAGTGCAGTCGAGAGATAGTCACTTCCCTTACCTGGCATTATTATAACAAGACAAGTCAACAAAGACCGAAAAACGCTCGTGAATGGTGTTTCTGATGAATTGTTCATAATTGTACATATCCCTGTCCTCATATTTAATTGTTTCAATTTGTTATAGTAGATATTGTTAATAGCTATTGTCATCAGAGAAGAATAGATCTCGACTGTTCAAGTTTTAATTATCATTAGCCTGAATAGAAGCGTATTATCTCCATTTACCTCATATGAACGTAAGGTGGTCCCATGTTCTGACCAGCTGGAGCATCTATAGTAAATTATCTCTCTCTTTAACCTTACAACCTAGTCAAAAGTTCTTAGGTAACAAACATAAACAAAAAAACAGTTAAACTGAGAACTTCCTTCTGCTTTTAAGTGGGTTAAAAAAAAAGTCAATTCGGGAAAATGCGTTCAAACAATGTTGATCGAATAAATTGGGACAAATACAAAATGTCCCATCGACCGATTCCACTTCAATATTGGAAAACGCCAAGAATTGGAAATTAAGTTAAACAAGTTCAACTTCCCATTGAAAATTATTGGGAAATAAGTCTATCGTTGTTTCAGAATATTCCAGATTCCTGTAGAGCTATATGTTTGTGAATCCGACACATTATCATCTGCCCCCCCCCCCTCCCAACTCCACCGGTTGAATATTCAATTAAATCTCGCTCCAGGCGAGTACGTAAGGTTCTGGAATCCCCATAAATAAGAGCCAAATCCAATGTAGTTTCCATATTTCGCAGGACTTCTAGTCGATGAATGCCAGTATACCTCTTACGGCATAAACGAACTATAAAGTCCCTGCGACTGTTCTGACCGCAGCATACTAGGTTCGCATTTCCTGCCGGTCCCCTAATTTGCATTCTGCGATATCTATATTTTGCCAACGTGAGTAATTCTTGCATGACCGTTATTGAAGAACATAACTCGGGCGTAATGTGCAAATGAAATATGCTGACGACAGCAAAGAGATATGGGCAGGGGTCAGGGGTCGCAAAAACCGAATGTGAGGAACCAGAGTGGATTTCCTGAGCATTCATAAATCCCACAGTTTCTTTTGCCTCTTCATGGCGTCACAGGAAACCTCATAAACCCTTCATGAAATGAATTATGCTGAGTTTAATGAATGATCTCACCTTTGAAGAATTTTCATAAGTTGTTGAATTTGAGAAGATATAGAGAAATGGAGTTTTTTGTGGATAATCTCAAAAGTACAAAGATTGTCCATCAATGAGACCAAGGAAAAAAAGAGTTAATACCTGGTGAAGATGCAGTCTCCAACGACTGTAACCACTCGGCTTGTGGGCAAAACAGTAAACGGAAAAATTATTTCACTTTTTATGTTGAAAATATAAGGCAGGTTCTTGTACCTCGAGACATGTTTCCCATATTTCAATTGATATTGATGAATTATCTTGAACTCAGGATTCAAAACAATAAATAATCGGTAATGTCACAGTTGAAAGAAATACTTTTACTCCATGAAGGTACAAACAAGGCATACATCTCAGGACAGTAATATTGTATTCTTATGACACTAAATCAGTAGGTAATTCAGGTAATTTTAGAATAAAAAATAAAAAAACATCACTATAATCATAATTATTTCCTCATTATAGAAAATAACACGTCATATCGGAAGTAATCTAAATTAGTTGATTGATTACAGTTTGAACAGCATTTATAAAATTTTCCCTACAGGGAGAGCATAATTTCAAATTATTTAAAAGAAAATTATTTAAGTTTTTATTGAACAAGGAACCCTATTGTATAGAAGATTATATGATTAGTTAATGTTTATTGCTTTTGTGACACTATTTTTTTTATATTGGTATATCCTTTGCATGTATCGAATAATTGAAAATAAAGATAATTATTATTATTATTATTATGACCAGGTCAATTTGTTTTCAATTCGTTGATAGAGTTGATTAACTACCAAAAAAACAACTCTGAAAAATTGTTGACTTCATCATGTAAATGATTGGCCTGTACCATGAGTCTGTCCTAAAGTACAATAAACTGGGTACAATTTCCTGCCTTGATGACTCAAATTACGTGTGAAATTCATAGGCAGAAAAATGATATGATGTCTATTCAAATACGATATTATATTTTGAAACATAGATGAATTCAAAATGATAATCATCCAAATGAATACCATTTTCAATTCCCAGGCTCAGAGATCTTTTATCATGAGGTTGGAGAAATGATATTAGATTTTGTCACATGTACGGGATACTGATGAGGCCCAACAAGGCTGAAACCGGTATATCTCTCATCTCAGTGACAAAATCTAATATCATTTCTCCAACCTCATGATAAAAGATCTCTGAGCCTGGGAATTGAAAATGGTATTCATTGCGATGATTATCATTTTGAATTCATCTATGTTTCAAAAAGTTCTCGATGTTGCCTCCGTAAAGGCAAAGAATTTTCTTTTTCTTACGATATTATAACTGCATATCCATATATGGAGTGTCCCGTAATTAGACTGACGAACTTTTAGTGGTTGTTCAAGACATTATTCGGGACAAAATCCTATAATGCAATAATGCTAACACATTGGTCAATATCAGAAGTACGCATCGTATGATTCGAGTGCATTTTTTTCATCACAATCATAAGCGTATCATTTTGGGGCGGCGAAGGGTATTTTCACTGAAAACTTTTTTACTTTCCATTATTTTACAAGTTTTACATCAACTTGAATTCGATATTATCTCTTGAAAAAATGTGCTTTTGTGTAACATCGCCAAGTTGCAATGCAGTTGCAATTTTGGGATAAATCGATTCAAAATTTTATCTTCCTTCACGACTCAAAGCTCTTCATGTGAAGAATCTTAGTGTGAATGAAATATCAATTTTCAATAATTTCATGAAAGTTAATTGATTAATTCATTGAGTCATCTCCAGAGAGCTCTAGATCCTTAAGGAAGCATTTTAGCATTATATGGTTTTGGTCGAAAGTGTCCCGAATGATGTCTAGAACAGTCGGTCTAATTATGAGACACCCTGTAGATTGAATCATCTTGATTCAATCACTTTCCTCAAAACAAATGCACTTAATCAAATATTACAACGGATAACATAAAATTGTTGGCACCTTAGTCATATGACCTTTTTTATGTTTTTCAAAAAGAGATACTAAATCGGCCTGCAACAGTTTAGAGGGCTATATAAAGTGTTTTTATAATACCTGTGAATCGCTATGATAAAAGTATCTGTAGGTACAATATTTATATTTCAACAACGTAGTACAAACAAGAACAATGTTAAATCACAAATTCCAATTCTGGCTTATCACTTGAAAGCAAAGAGGAGAGCGGAACGCATTTGATGTTCTTCTGAGTTTCTTGAGAAAGCCACAATTTGCCATTCATTTTCCATTTTCTTATAGTTGAGAAGTTGTAGATCAGGCATCATCAATTTTGCCCCCCTTGTACATCAAATTATGACATTGATTTCAGGTGATGCTTTCTTGGCATAGTTTATGAAGGAAAGTTAATATCAACGTGTGTCTCCCTTGAGTCGATTTCAAGTAAAGCAGTGTCAAATTTCCCCTTATGAATAAGTTCACCATTAGTAATGAGAGAGTCTTTTAGCAGATTCCTATGACGCTAGGTGTGTTTGACAGCAATCACGAGGGGGTCCTTTTGAAATTGGATCGCATAATGAATTGCAGCATTGTTTGCACGACGTTATTCCATGGGTGAATTTTTCTTATGAATCCTGGATTGAAATTCTTCATAAATCATTAGAAAGATTTTCCGATTTCCCTTTTCGATTTTTATTCAATGCTTTTCACCTATAAAAAAAATTTTCAATGTCGCATTTGAGTGAGTTGATCCATTCGTAAAATGAATTGAAGCGTTAAAAGTGATTCGAGTCCATTTTGCGTTTATGATATTCTCTGAGTGCTGTTGGAAACGAATTATCAAACTGGAGAATTCACACTTGGTCAACTGTTAAAATTGAAAGGAGGGATGTATAATAATGTGGATTTATGTCTCGAACAAGTTCTAGCGTGTTCTATAACTACTATACATAACAATGAGAATATCGAGCAATGCAGTATCCTTCCAGAAAAAATTTCAATCTTTTAAAGAATGATATGAATGTGTTTTTTCTAGGATAAATATGTGAAAAATTTGTTGAAAACTTTGCAATCACCTTGAAAATACCCACGAAATTTAAAATTATGGAATTTGCGAGCTTGGAATCAAATCTAAACCCTGATTGATCTCTGTTTGAAAAAGTTGCCATTCCTAATGAATAAAAACTTTCTCACGTTGGAATTCTTGAATCAATGTTATTGGCATAGTGAACATCAGATCGGAATGAGCCTCCAGATTGGGGATTTGAGTCTTGAAGAAGTTTCTCGACAGTATCCAAAGCAATAATTATATTGTCGTCAAGAGAAACATTGAATTTGTAATTATTGTGGGTCATCTTCTCACGGTTAAAATAAGAAATCTGTCATATATTGCTGCTGTTCAACATTAAAATTTCGCAAAGAAAACTTTATAGACGATTTATATAAATTTATGGAACATCCAGACGCTGCATCGATTTGTCACGTGTCAGTTTCAATCAGGACTCCTAGCTACTTCATTCTACTCTTATGCAGTCAAATGACGTGATTCCATTATAAATAACGATTACAAAGTCTTCAATTTGAACATTTATTGGTAGTTAAGTCAAATTCAAATGATGCAGATGATTGAAATTGAAAAATTCACCGTAGATTCCAAACTGATATTTTCGGACCAATACACAATTCGTTATAACATCCTGTGTGACAGAGAAAATAAATTGGAAGATTAATAAATGTGGGTGATTCATCATGAAAAAGTAGAGATATTTAGTCCTTACTTGCGACAATCTTTATTTTGTGACGACTAGTTTCGACACTTTTCATTTTCAAGTCTAAAGCTACAAAACAATTGTTTACGTACATTGGTGAAAAACTCATTGAATAAAATAAAACAAAAAACAAACAAGACTTACATACATGTAAAATGTTCAAAAACGGTTATTTTCAAATGCGGTTTTCTCACTCAAATTAAGTCGGATAAAATGGCGTTTTACAAATTACAACCAAATTCAAAACAGTGTAGAAACTAATTACAGATTAAAAACAAAGTTGTTTCGATTATGTTTATTTCGTAAAGTCCTTAATTAATACACCTTGCTTTTTAAGTATTTATTAATAAAAAATATATCGGCACACCCACCAGTTCGTACAACTATTTCTCTAACCTCTTTCTACTGACGCTTACATGCGTACCATAGAGCATAGACCATAGATCTCTTATTCTTAACATCCCCTCTCGATTTGAAATGGTTACAAAATAAAATGAAAATCGTTTAACTTAATCTATTACATTATATAGGAATTGTTTCTTAAATTAACAAATGTCTCTTCAGGTAATGCTTTTGTGAGAATATCTGCCAAGTTTTGATCAGTTGACACATATCTGATTTCTATTTCGTTACATGCCACTAATTCTTTAATAAAATGAGCTTTAATGTCGATATGTTTAGCTCGTTTTGAGTTTTCATTACTTTTTGCCATCAAAATAGAACTTCTATTATCACAATAGAGTATTGTTTTGTTATCCAATCTGAAATCACTTAAAATTCCCTTCAAGTTGACAAGATCTTGAGCACATGCTGCTGCTGCTACATATTCAGCCTCGGCTGTTGATAAAGCTACACAGCTTTGCTTCTTTGAAAACCACGAAATTGGATTGTTACCATAAAATATCAGACATCCACTAACACTCTTTCTGTCTGATTTGTCTGTAGCCCAATCTGCATCTGTATATCCATTCAATGTTTTGTTTGCTTCCTTATTCTTGAAATATTTTAGTCCTATATCCTTTGTTCCTTTTAGATATCTTAATATGCGTTTTCCTGCATTCCACAGCTGTGCTGTTGGTTTATCTAAATATCTGCTTAGATATCCAACTGCGTATGTTATGTCTGGTCTGCTTGTTGTACTCAGATACAAGAGTCCTCCAATTGACTGTCGGTATGGTACCTTTATTATTTCCTCTTCTGTATTGTGAAATCCCTTTTCCATTGGCGTTTTCTTAGGATTACATGTTTCCATATTGAAATATGAAATTAATTTGTCAATGAACTTAGTTTGCCGAATTTCTATTTTATCTTCTAATCTTATTACTTCCATACCTAGAAAATGATTTATTTGACCCAGTATTCTTGCTCTGAATTGTTTTTCCAGCAACAATAATATTTCTTTGACATTTACAGATTTTCCAATGACCAAAATATCATCGACATAAATTAACATCCATGTCCTTCCATTAGAATATAGACAGCAATCATGTTGTGATCTCCTGAAATTATTTTTCAAGGCAAACTCATTAAATGTCTCGTTCCATACTTTTGGTGATTCTTTCAATCCGTATAGTGCTCTATTCAATCGTAACACTGGTGATTTGCATGTCAATCCCTCTGGAATATATATATAAGTTTCATGTTTCATTTCTCCATTTAAGAATGCAGTAGGTATATCTAGTTGCATTACATCCCAATTTTCCTGTAAAGCAATAGATAAAATCAGTCTAATTGTTGACATTCTGGCAACAGGTGAATAAATTGTTTCAAATGGGTTGTCTTCTTTTATTTGAAATCCTTTAGCAACCAATCTTGCCTTTTTTGTTCCGTCCTCTTTTGTCTTGAATACCCATTTCGTTTGTATTGCTCTTTTTCCTTTAGGTAATTCTGCTTCTGTCCACGTATTTATTAATTTATGCGAGTTTAATTCTTTCTCTATAGCTTGTTTCCATTCTTGTTGTTTAATTGCTTGGTTGTAGTCCACTGGATCTTCTTCAGAAGTTGATATTAAACAATATGCAGTGTAAACTTCATACTCAGTCAGATGTCTTGGTACATTGACTTTTCTCCCCCTTCTAGTCATTTTATCATTGGTTTCTTCTGACTCTTCTAGTCTTTCGTCAAGTCTTTCTTCCTCATTACTACTGTCCATAAATTTTAGTTCATTTATTCCATTAACTGATTCTTTGAACTCATCTGTTCCTTCTTTTTTAGCTTCTTTTATATGATCAAAATCTGTTTGATCTTCATCAAATACTACATCCCTTGAACAAAATATCTCATTAGTTTCGTAGTTCCACAATCTGAAACCTGTTTTATTGTATCCAACCATTATACACGATTGTGCTTTCTTTTCCAATTTGTTACCTACTGGTAAAATTACTGCCCAAGCTCTACTTCCGAAAACTTTCAATCTCGATAGATCATTGTCTTTGTACCATCTCATAGCTGGTGTTTCTCCTTGGTTAGCGGCTGTAGGAGATCTATTTATTTCGTATGACGAACATAATACAGCTTCTCCCCATAGTTCCCTAGGTAAATTTGTCTCTGCAAATTTTGTTCTTGTTCTATCTAATAGTGTTCTATTCATTCTTTCTGCAGTTCCATTCTGCTGAGGACTATATGGAATTGTGTACTCAAGTTCAATGCCTTTAGATTTACAAAAAGTTTTGAAATTATTTGAACTGAATTCACCCCCATTATCTAATCTGATTCTTTTTGTTTTAAGCCCATGCTGAGTTTTAATCTTCAGCTCCTCATCTAATAATCTTGACTTAACAAAATCCATTGTAACAGTCTGGTTCAATGTTTCTATAGCTGTGATAACAGGTTCATATTCTTCGTTTAGAGTTAACAGTAAGTGACATACTTTATCTTCTTCTTCTATTTTGGATCCTCCAATTTATCATTTCTCTTGTGTTTCATGGTCAGCAATCTTTTTTTCAGAGTTAGCTTGGTAAATATACTCTTCCTTTGGAAAACATCTTCTAAACATTTTAACATTTCTTTGGCTGATTTTCCATCTTTAATGATGTCTAGATGTTTGTCGCTTACACATTGTATTAATAATGATCTGGCCTTGGAATCTCGTAAACGGAAATCTTGTTTCTGTTTGTCATCTTGATAATCTGATAATGTTTTCTCGAGGGTATCTTTCAACTGCTTTTCTTCTAGTAAAGCTTCCACTCTGAATTTCCAGTTGCAAAAGTTTTCACCATTCAGTTGAGGCAACGTGATCGGATTCATCTTGTGAATTTTTTTTAATTTGGACTCTATACTTCAACGTTCTGCAGCTCCTGGGCCCATAACCTGTTTCGATTATGTTTATTTCGTAAAGTCCTTAATTAATACACCTTGCTTTTTAAGTATTTATTAATAAAAAATATATCGGCACACCCACCAGTTCGTACAACTATTTCTCTAACCTCTTTCTACTGACGCTTACATGCGTACCATAGAGCATAGACCATAGATCTCTTATTCTTAACAAAAGTGACATCTAGAAACACAAACAGATGGGTGCTGGTGTTATCTACAGAACGGGACAGTAATTTGCGATTGAAGGGCGAAAAAATCTATTAAAATTGACCAACTAAATTGGCACCCAAGAAGTCTTGAATTAATCATAACAATGAATGGTAAACAGGTGTGTAGTCATAACCAATTTGAATATTCAAAACACCAGCACCTATCTGTTTGTGTTTCTAGATGTCGCTTTGTTTTTAATCTGTAATTAGTTTCTACACTTTTTATAATTTGGTTGTAATTTGTCAAACGCCATTTTATTCGACTTACTTTGAGTGAGAAGACCGCATATGACAATACCCGTTTTCAAACATTTTACTCTGTAGCTTGTATGTAAGTGTTGTTTGTTTTTTGTTTTATTGTATTTAATGACATTTACAGCAATGTACGTAAACAATTTGTTTGTAGCTTTAGACTTGAAAATGAGACTATTTTAGAAAAGTCTCGAAATTAGTCGTCACAAAATAAAGATTGTGGGAAGGAAGGACTAAATTTCTCTACTTTTTCATGACAGAGAAAAATTGTTTAAGGCTCTCACGATTGAATATGATAATGACTTCGAGAGAGTCTCCTAGGACTATTGACCTTTAATTATTATTAGTAATTATTTCATCTAACGTTCAGCCTACATCTGCGGTAGGCATCTTCAGAGGATTCTGGATCTACGATTGTAACTTCACCGCTAGGTTACTGACTCTGATTGATCACCAGAGTGAATTTGTCATGAGAAAGTGACCCATAAATGTCCAACTTGAAATTTCATATGGTTGCAGAACTATCTTTAGGGTACAGCGAATTTTGGATGACCTGTATACAGAATGCATCTGAATAACACCGAAAAAATGTAAGATTGATTCTTTGATGATAATCAAGGTGGATATTTGCTATTAAATTTTTTCAAAAACTTCTTCCCGGTGAAGTAACACCCCTCCGAAAGTTAAATAAAAAAAATTTTTTTCTTTTTTTTTTTTGTACATCGAGAGAAAGTCACGAAACCTAGTTAATATTGTTTGTCAATGAAACTACACAATAAGGAATGTTTTCACCCCTTAAGTAGGCTGAGAAAAGTTTGAAATATACAACCCCTGAGATGGTTTTTCTCAAAAAATTTTTCTTATGAAAATTCTTTTTTTCAAAAACATGGATGAAAAGCCGAATTCAAGCAATGCCTTTTTCACCGAAATTTTTTCGATAACTTAAGAATTCTAGGGAAAACTCCAAAATTTGTATTTTTTCGCAAAATAGGATTCCCAAAATTTCTTGACCTCAGCTTAATATACACGGAAAAACATAATGAGAAACAATTTTTTCTCATACAGTTATTCGGTGGTATTCAGATACACCCAGTATGATAAATGACTTTTTGTTGTTAGCTTCTGTGAATTTTCAACGTTGATGGTGAGTTTGTGAGCTTCATGATGCCTCAGAATTTATCATATTATACTTGATACACCTTACACTTTTCGAAATTACAATTCCTCCTTTCAAAGCTACATTTATCGAAACTGAACTTGTTACAGCTTACTTTGAGGTGAGGGTTCTCAAGTTTAATACTCAGAAATATTCTAGCCTTCCCCATATGGAGGGAAAAAAAATTTAAAAAATTTTTTGAGTATTCTCATGATGGGACTAAATGAAATATGTCAAAGATATTCAAGACGAAAAAGTCGAATTTTTCAAATTGCAACGCCACGTTGGACAGTCTCGATTTAAATGATATTCGTGATGCAACGCAATCTGTACAGAAACGTGTTGAAAAATATTTCGAGTTTGTCATATCGAACACTCATCTTAAAGTGTAGTTTAACTCTTTTCGAATAATCTGTCTCAATCGTTGCAAGAAATACAGAAATCCCTATGAATATCATTGAGTATTCATTTAAGAGCACGAGTAAAAAGCATACGTTCATATTATTGTTGAATGTAGCATTCATAAATACGATAAACAATGAGCTTTTCACATTTTCATCTTGACACACTTTAACCACCTGTAAGTGAAACTGGAAATTCAACAATTTATATCCACAGCAATGGCGACTGAAATTTAAAACTTAACTCGCCGTTTTCTAGTAGCCCCGTTTTAAGATACTGATATTTCTTCATGTTTCTTTTGTATCCTGAGGATGGAGAGACAAAATCACCAACACAGCTCGGATAATTTGAGATTCTGGAAGAAACATGAACTGTTTATTGATTCAGTTACCGAAATTTCTTGTGAATGACCTGAATCAAAATAGTTTAACAATCAGTATATAACCTTTTTACGAGAGCATTCTGCTTGGAGCTTCTTTAAAAAAAAAACACTTCCTCATTATGGTCGCTACCGAATTTTGAAACCAAATTGACATGTTCTTCAAAGAAAAAAAAATAAAAGCTGAGTAAATCATACAAATTATTATTATAATAATAATAATAATAATAAAAATCATACAAAGGCTGCACGATTTTTCACCGTGAAATTTTCATTTACATTGTTACAGTTTAGGACTGATAAACAGGATAATCTAAAATAAAGCAATATCTGTTGCGATCATTTTCAACTATCCTGGAGTTTTTTTACCCTCAATTTTTCATTCCATTGTCACATTGAGGGCTGATTAGAAGGTTAATCTAAAATCATAGCAATATCTGTATGCGGCGATCATTCTCAAATATCCTCGGGTTTTTTCTGATGTCTCTAGCTCACGACGTTTTTGTGTTATCAACTATCTTTATACACTTCTCTTGTATCCTGTTACGATAGATATAACGATGTGAAAACGTAACTCAATCGGAGATTGACTGGATATACCCTTGAGTTCCTATGACAGGAATCCTCTTCGGAAAGAATAGTAAACGAGACAAACGATTTCCTCTTTCCTTTGAATATCTGCAATTACAACAAACACGACAGGATTCTTTGCACAAAGCCCGCTGTGTAGCTTGGGTTCAAAGCGAGACGTAGGGGTTCTGCTCCTATCTGGCGTTTCGGATCGATGTCCATGGAGCTAATTAGAAGATTACCTTTCCACTTCCGAGCACGTGCTTCAGTCAGCGGCATTCCATTTCAAGCTCCATTCAGCAAAAATGGGCATTTTTACTGGACCTGAACATCGAAAATTCTACGAATCATTTTTGTTTTAAAAAATGAGGTGATTCCATTGAAAAGTATGACGAGAGCAGGACAAAACGGCATTTCCATGAACAAAAAGAGAAGGAGGAAAGCGATGAACAATTTCATATGATGAAATTGTTTCAAAGGCATAGTTGTCAGGCAAATAGGAATTTAAACATGAAATTTCATGTCCATGGTTTCCAATTTTGACACTACTACTGGAGAAGGGCACAGGGAGTATGAAGCATAGTCCTGACATCATTTGCAAATCACATGTTTCTCTATTGAATGAATAATCTTTAGAAACTATTGATACTGAAGAAAACTCGTCCTGAAAAGCTAAAATTGGAGTGCGAGGGTCGATTCATATGAGATTGTTAGCACCTGGCAGAGCTCACACACATCGATTCAATCAGTTCTGAACTTCTTGACTTTGTGGACAACAAAGGAATTAATAATTTCTCAAGTCACCTATTCGCGAATGAAAAGTAAATACAATGTTGCGAATGGGATTATCAAGGAACTGATATCCGAACCTCGAACAATCTGTTGTATTTTAAGCATCCGATGTCTGGAAATAAGCAAATAATTTTCTTTCGGCTTATGTGAAATAAAATACCTCCAAACCTTTTGATCAGTTTGTATAAATATTCTCACCAATGAGATTTCAATTTGGCATCCCAGCAATAAAACCGTAAGGCGAGAATCTTCGCTGAAATGCAAAATTGTATCTTCGGTTTGGATAAAAGAGGAAAATAGGAGAAATAGGAAAAAATATTTAAAAAAATCTGATTAGTTATGCCAAATTTAACGTATGAAAGACAACCCTCGACAGGTGAAAAGTTAATTCGATTCCTTAGGGGGCATTCTGTAGATCTGGGGATACGGAACGGAAAAGATTGCTCGAAAAAAGTACAAAAAGGTACTACGAAGTAAGGTCGTGAAACGGGCAAAGGTGTAAGTCAGTTGTCTAATTTTTTTTGTTCACGCAGTGAAAAACCGAAGTTGTTGAGTTTTTTGGAAAAAAGGATTTTTTTATTAATATTAATCATTTACGAGTCGGAAGCGCGATCGAAAATTTCGGTATTTGTTGCGAAACTTGAGTGAAACGTTTCGGGAGTGTTATTTCAGAAAACCAGGATTATTTCTGCAAAAAGGGAATATCAGAAGGTCAGAAATTTTCAATTCTAAATGTTCCAGAGAGTTTGAGTCCAGAAGTCTTAGAATATGTCTCTACCTCACATCTTATTTTTATTTTTTATTTTATTTTAGGCTTTGCGTAATTAGTTAATCAGGTAAGTAAGTTTTTCTGTGTATGAAGTATGAATTGTGTTAGTCAGTCTGAGATAAAGACCTATGAACAATTGGTTATTTTAATTTTTTGTTTTTGTTGCATGTTAAAACATAGATGTTTATTTAAATTATTTCGATGGCTTCAATTATCCCTGAAAACTACTTCTTCGAGCAACAGGCCTTACCCACACTATCTCCGAACTAGGGAGGGTTGATTTCATTTTTAGGTCGACGAAAAGCTGCTCTTCCGTTAACCGCTCGATAACATCTAGATGAACTCAGATATACAAGTCATTTTATCACAGTAAATTAACAAGATATATAAATTCACTACAAATGTAACATAGCAATTTTTTGTGTGTGGAATCTTCACTATCTCAACACTTGAATAAAAATAATGAACCAGCGGAAAATGTTCCTTCAGATATCTATTGAAATATTTTATGAGAGGTCTTTGCATTTTTTTGAAAGTTTTCTTAGGGTTTTCTCTCCCAGTCTGAGGCAAAAAACAATTAAAACACTCGTTCAAATAATAGAGAAAAGGCCGTGCGTAAAAATTGAGCACATATTTGACAGGGGCCAAATTTTTTCAAAAAATTGTTGCCCATCAAGTTTGATGCAGCAAGACTAGTAGCCCTATATCAAGAAGCTTTGTCAATCCACCAATTTGAGCCACGTTTTTCTTTTTTTGTTTCATCCCGCATAGAGCAAAGAGTAACAAACAAATATTTTCTATGAATATTGCAGTAGAGGAAAATATTCATGTCCTTTCCAGAACATCATTCAGATTTCTTATTACTTGAAAATCCTAGAGGAAGCAAGATGTTTGACGATGTGTGTATATTCAAATTGAAAAAAAATCAACATAACATTCATATTGTAAAGATCCACAGCTGTGACTGTATTTGAAACGAACAAAAAAATTAAAATGAAAATTTGTAACATCTCAATTCAAATATAAATAATCGAACAAACAATCGAACAAGATAAATTTTTGGTATGGATTCTTCAATATGCTCTCGTTTGCTGTCTCATGATAAGGCCTATATCACAAAACTAAAACCCATTGCCTCAGACATAAACTGAAATAGGTTGACCAAATCATCAGTTTCATTTGTTGCATTATCTTGAAGAGTTATACAAGATGCATCACGAAGAACGGTTGTTAGAATATTTCAAAGCGAGACTTGAGGTATACAAGAAAAAGAAAATTCTTTGCCTTTACAAAGGCACATCGAGAACATTTTTGAAACATAGATGAATTCAAAATAGTAATCATCGAAATGAATACCATTTTCAATTCCCAGGCTCAGAGATCTTTTATCATGAGATTGGACAAATGATATTAGATTTTGTCACTGAGATGAGAGATATACCGGTTTCGGCCTTGTTGGGCCTCATCAGTATCCCGCACATCTCAGGACAAAATCTGATTACTATTTTGAATTCATCTATGTTTCAAAAATTGAGGTATACACTTGAATTTTTCAGTTCGAGTTCTTTCGACTTTCGGTTTCAACGGAAATGATACCAACTTTAGTTTTTCGAATGTAATACCCAGTTTTTTCATTGAAATTCAGATAACCCATTAGATTCTTCTTTATTCAAGTGTGTTACTTTCACTTGTGAATTATTTTCATGAAATTATCATCTGAAATCTGAAAACAAACACTAAAATTTTCTCAAATTGGACTTCATTCCAATGCTGATAACTTGTAGATTTTTGCATGGAAATTGCTAATTTTCTAGCTTCTATCAGAATAAATACCAATGCTTCATCTTCATTAATTAAAAATTCAATTGAACATACAAGATTTTTCTATTTCAATGTCGAAGTCAGTCATGACAAAAATCTCAGAACTAATCGTTTCACAATGAGAACCAATTTCTTTATTGCTCAGGTGAAACCTTCATTGAAAAAAAATAGTGTTTGGTATTCCATTGGACGAGGGATTCTAACTGACATGGCATGTTGAATATAAAAAGGAAATTGAGTGTTATCTGCGGCATTATTCCTGATGGAAAATATTTTTAATAACGGATATTTCATGAGATATGAGGTTAAAGAAATACGATTTTACGCAAGAATTAACATCTACTGGGATCGTTTGAAATATGTGGAACTGGAGTATGGATTAACTCTATCCGTTATGTTGTACCCAATTACCACGTGTCATTTTGTCTACTGCATAAACTTGCTTCTTTAAATTTTATCGTTTCAGCTTGCCTAAAGATTAACCTCTTTACAGAATAAATGTGGCTTTCCTTCGAAACGTTTTTTCAGAGTGGATATGAAAGACATTATAGATTTGATGAAACAGCTACAATGGATGAAATGAAAAACCTAATTCATTTCAATTTCATCATTTGAATCTAGAAAAAATTTACACATTTAAAAATTAACGGCAGCATGTATAATATCGAACGGTTAATATTTCTGATGATTCCTCAAACACAAAAAACCC
The DNA here is from genome assembly GCA_038502775.1 of Hippodamia convergens. Taxonomy (NCBI): domain Eukaryota; kingdom Metazoa; phylum Arthropoda; class Insecta; order Coleoptera; family Coccinellidae; genus Hippodamia; species Hippodamia convergens. The sequence goes on from CM076607.1 coordinate 105,526,317, forward strand.
ACCTAGCAGAAATTTACTTCCATCGAGAATCGAATTTTCCTCGAGAATTTCCACGAGTTTTCCATAGAACTCATCCGCTCCCCTCGCTTGCCGCCGAACGGTGGTAAACAAATCGAGGTCGGAAAATCCATCCGAATTTTCCGGGAAAAAAACCGAGGCCTGAGCTCAACAAAACGTTCATCACTCAATCCGATATACCGCCCAGAAAAAAGGGAAAATTGAATCTTTATAGTGTACCTGTTTCAACGACCCTTCCCTTCCCTCTGCCTATATTGAAAAATTGTGGAACTATGGGAGCCGCAGGACCGTCCTCAAGCCCATTATTCGGCTTTATTTTCGCATGGAATGTCTTTTCAACTGATATTAACCTTTTAGGAGATATCTATCTTCAAGACCACCATTTTCCTAACGAGATATACGACTCAGCGTTTCACTTTCCATTGTCTGTAGTAGTAATAACCATTAATTTTTCGATAACTCTTTCTCTGTTGAATATTCTATATCAATGATATCATTGATTTTCATTTTTTTTTTAGTCTATTATAGGTCCTATTCCGTATGTTTTTGAGTTATAGCATTTCAAAAAAGGAGGGATAATAAGGTTCTTGATCATTTTTTTGGTCTGTCTGAGGGTTAAAATCACCATCAAAATGAAAAAAAAAAGAAATGACTGACAAAGTGGAAAATATAACTTAATTATTCTTTCATAATTCAGTGGCTTGCATTCATTGTTATTGAACAAACTGAAAAGAAAATGTCGATGATATTGTATATTTTGTAATTTACTGCCACACTACTACTCTCATTTATAATTATGTTTCTCACAACATATACTCTTATTCAGGGTGGTAGAGAATATTAAGAAGAAAAACTGCAGAACAAAATTTCTTTAATGAACACTTTCCTATTTTGTCAAACAGAATCACTTTCCTATACCAATTTTCTTGCAAAATATTCATCGCAAGTATCTACCATTTGAAAATTCCATATGCAGGTTCTTTCAATTAAAAAATTTTTTAACACTATTATTATCATTATTATTATTTTACTATTTTTCGAAATATATTTTTTTTGTGTCATAAGATTTATGGTAAATATATGGAAGATGATTTCCCTTGATTAAGGTCTTGTAGCGGTCCTCAAACATCTGTTCTGAAAGATCATAACCTGGATTGAAAAAAAACCCTCGCGATCAGAGACCATACTGAGAATTTAAATTTGAATAAGAACGAATTTCGAAGGACAAGAGTGATTACTTTTCGAATTTAGCCAATGAACATGGTGTTGAGGTGATTCTTCTCCAAGAAACTCACATGGCAACAGAAAAAATTCATCGTGAAAGAGGGCAAATGGAAATTTATGTACTCATTGAGTTTTCACTTAGTCCAATTTATTTTTAAGTTGTTTATGTTGAAAAATTCATGAGTTTTTTAATGTTCGGCAAATTCGAAAAGGGACAATTGATGGAGCTTTTATTCATTTTCTTCAAATTTCGAGACGTTTCTATCATAACTAATTGATAGAGGATGCATTTCTGCAAAGGTTGGTTAATTTGAAAACAGTTTAATTTATTATAGATATTGGGGTTTTTTTGCTTCTGTCTTTGTTTATTTCAGATAAGAAATTTCGGGTAGATTGGTGAAGAGTATATTTTTCTTTGCTCGTAGAAGAATTACATGAATATTTTCTTCTAGATCATGTAGATGTCTTTCAGAATCCCCTGCACTTGTATCATGAATAACTATTACACTTTGTGTGATCTATCGTTCATTTTATTCTTCGCCATTGTAGGAAGAATAATTCCATCACCTAATACTGAGGTTATATCTACAGTGAAAAAGATAGAGTTTCAGGAAATCATGTATCTCTGTTCAATTATTAGAGATAGCAATGTGAGCATTTGACATTCATGTGCTGAAGACTTATTCCATCCGAAAACGAAGTTGAAAATTGAGTGTGATACTTTTTCGCAAAACGCGCTGTATCTACTTTCTGGAAAAAATCTACCATTTTTTGAGGACCCCGTATAACTTCACAAATAAATGAAATTCATTTTAACTAATGTTTTTGGAAGACAATACAACAACCTGTCAGGTGCTTCATGGCTTGTGTTGATCGAATCATGTTTGAGCATTTTTTTGAATGTGACATGTTCTTTCGAGCATTTAGGCCGTCGTCGTAGATTAGTTCTCGACGTTTCGCCAGTTCGAGTGTCTGGCATCTTCAGGAGTTATATTTCAGGAGATGTTCTCACTGGATTGAACTGCCTGAGGCAGTTTCAGAGAATAATGTGCTTAGTCATCGTTTTCGGGGTAACTTTGAACGTGTTCAATGAAGTTCAAGGTTTGAAACTAACTCGGTTTTTTCTTGTAAAAAATGTTTCGCTTTTACAAAAGAAAAAATGGTGCAGGAAAATATGCCACTTATAGTTCAGGTTCAGAAATGTCAGGAAAGCTCCCGGTGAAATAAATTGAGAAAAAAAATTTCTTTGTGCGAGTTTTCCTGGCAATAAGTACCCGACGAGGGAATTATACTGATCACCGAATTATTCACAGCTCGGCAAGACCCCTAGGTAGACAGAAAAGGAAGGAGCCCTCTTGTTTAGTGCAAATCATATTCGACCATATCTGTAAGTTCGGACTAGATAGTTCAGTCCTATTTATTGTTTTCTGATACGTATTTTTCTATTATTACAAAGTATTATTAAATTCAGTTTAAACCAACATTATTTTTCAGGAAAACTTCAGTTTTTTGATTAATTTTTTGTTATAATGAACGCCCGATACTAAATATTTTTAGTATAAAATGTACATATTTCTATTCCACATAATTTTTTTCAAAGTATTTTCAGTATTGAGGTGTTCAAAGAAACTCTCTCAGGGGGGTTTAATAGAATTAGCGTGGTATCTTCATAGTCGATCAAAGTATCCCCGATCGTAGGGTAACTTTGAACACCCATAATTTAATTTAAAAAAAAAAAGGTTATTGATCATTTTGTAATCTAATTTTTTGTCAGCAGCAAGCTTTAATTGATGCCCGGGATATATATTTTTCTGGGATTTTTGAAAGAACAAATCGTTCAAAGTTATCCCGTTTTACGGTATTCATTTCGATGATTACTATTTTGAATTCATCTATGTTTCAAAAATGTTTTCGGTGTGGCCTCCGTAAAGCCAAAGAATTTCGTGTTTTCCGTTTAATTCTTTTTATTAAAATGGGTCATTATTGATCAATTTCCTGTACGTTAAACTAAGCTTCTTATATGGAGTGGACGGAAAAGAAAATGATTTTGGAATACATGTAATACGATAATACAAGTTATATTTATAGAAAGTAATATTTTTTTTCCTTTCTATATTTTTGGTGAGTACATTTTTATTGAAAAATTTCGTCCCTGTATTCAATCAATTCCAAAGTTGTTTACTCAACAAAGTCCCAGTCGGTTATGTTAAATTGCATCAATATAACATGCACCTGGAATAGGGTTTATGCCGATTCAACATGAAATTGAACGTTTCACCGGAAGAGGATTTTTCGCTCACAGATCTCATCTCGCTCAAACCGTCTCCAGCCAAAACCACCCCTGGGCCTGCTGGCTTCCTGCTCGGAGGTGAATAACAGGAAAAGTTCAATTTGAAATATAGCGTTACGGGGTGCTGTCGAAGAATGTCGCGCGCCGTTTGAATTGGATGTTGGAAGTTAATCTAGTACCCACTTCTGGAGAGCGGGTTGATAGAGGATCCGGATCGAGATTGAACCATCCGCCCCCCGACCCCGTGGAGGTTTTGCCAGGTCCATTTGGAATTGGTCCGCTGAAATATGGATGCTGAAATCGGTCCCGATGTGAGACTTTCGGGGACACATATCTCGCGTTAGTTTTTCTATTATTGATATCGGCTCTGGTTGTCGCTATCACTCTTCGGATGTTGGAGTGGTCGAACGCGGATGGGGGAGCCAGTGGCGTACCTGGGGTTGGGACCAGATTCAAATTTCAGATTTCGTATACATACGGGGTGTCCGGGGAATAACTGTACATACTATTATCAGAGATAGAGTTGGACTAGGTGATTACTGATTGACCATAAAAAAGTTATTTCTGGATTTCCCTAGAAAGCTACAGGGTGATTTTCCAACTTCATGGGAATACTTAGGCCATCATAAAATCCAAACTTATTGACGGTTATTATTGAAACTTAGGAGGTTATTGGCACATGCTAAGGTCGAGTCAGAAAGATATCAATTATTTCATTGTTCCAGGGCCGGACTCATTAATCTTCATTCAAAGTGTTCAGGGTAAAACAAACACTTCGTATTTCGAATTACAAATAATTGATTCGCTTCTTACAAAGAAACTAAATTATGCTTTAATTTGTGATATCGCTTGAAGTTGTCACATCAACAATTATTTTTTTAGGGATTTGGATAATGATCGAAAAATTGAATTTATTTACCTGAACAGGACTCAGTCATCTTGTGGAGGTTGAAAATGAATAATAAATTTTCTTGAAAAAGTTACTGAAGGTGAGGAAGACTATGATAATTTGTTGATATATCGGGTGACAACCACAGACGCGGATATCATTGCGATGGAGTAATTGACAGTATATTTCGAAAAAAAAAAATTGGTGAAGTGTGTAGAGTGTACATAAGCATATTTCAAAATCATTCGTATGTAAAGCAGGTGTTCGACAACAAAGATATAGACCAAAGTGACAATTCTTCCAATGTGAAAACCTCTTACTGAATTGGTTAATCGAGGAGTATTTGTAGTGATTTTTTAATTTGTAAGTCTGCTTCTTTGAAGGTTACTTATTCAATATTAAATATCATGAAGTACTCTGAGGAAGAGGAGATATGATTTTCAGTTTGGGAGAATGTTACAAAATAACTTACTAGATTCAAAGATTCGAGCTCAAAAATGCACAGAAATGAAATTTCCTTCAAGATAATAATAACAATAATATGTTTATTAACTAGTTTAAATACAAATACAAAAAATAAATTGATTGAAGAATTTTCGTTAACAAACATTTAAGACCACAAAAGTGCCAAGCACTTGTCTGTGGTGAAAAAAACATTTTTCTATACATTGATATATACATATATTGTGGTGAGTATATTCATCTGATATTAATCCAAATTCAGAGTTGAGGCCAAGTAAGTATTCGATCAAAAATCATTATGAAATAAAATTATTTCTATTCCAGAAAGCAATCCAGAAGTTCCAGTGCTGGAGTTCTATTCAGTGTCTTATTTGTTTGCTGAAGATGTAATGCACCGATAAAATATGAATTCCTATAAAATATTCTGTGATAAACTTCTAACATTTTACAACTGTTTTTGTTTCGTTATGTAATTTGCTAATTAAGACTCTGAATTTTTTTGAAAATTTCCTACTAATACTTTCAGATTTTAAATTCAAACATGAGATTGTCAGTTCGCTTCTTGGTGAAAAATTAAATTTTTCGATTTTTATCCAAATTCAAAATAATTGTTGATGTGACAACTTCAAGTGATATCACAAATTGAATCATAATTTAGCTTCTTTCTAAAAAACGAATCACTTATTGTTTGTTTGACCCTGAACACTTGAAATAAAGATTAATGACTCCGGCCCTGGAATGATGAAATAATTGATATCTTTCTGACTCAACCTTAGCATGTGCCAATAACCACCCAAGTTTTAATAATATCCGTCAATAAGTTTGGATTTTATGATGGTCTCAGTATTTCCATGAAGTTTGAAAATAATAATAATAATAATCGTCTTTATTGGGCGAAAGTTTAGCTTAAGCTATTCTTACACTTTAACCCATAATGTAACAACATATCCCTTAATATCTAACAAAAATATCAATAATTATGATTAACAAAAAAGAAAGGAAATTATACAATAATATTCTGTCACTTATGAAACAGCAGAACCCTGGCTGATCAGTAGTGAATTTTTAATTTTGGTTTTAAAACCATTCAACGATGAAGCTTTTATATCATTATCTATGGAATTGTAAATATAAGGGGCCTGATATGAGAAAGAACTCTTGAACTTAGTCGTTTTATGGCGAGGAACACTGATGCAAGACGAGCCCCGAACATTGACACTATGAACATTGCGTCTATAGGTTATTTTCTGATGCAGATAAGGGGGTTGTTTCATCTGCATAATCTTATGAATAAAACAAGAAAGGTGAAGCAAACGGCGGTTTTCCATGTTGACCCAACCCATCGAGTTTATGTGACCTGAGGTTATAACAGATCTCCTCAAATCAAATCACCCTGTATCTTTCTAGGGAAATCCTAAAATTAATTTTTTATAGTCAATCAGTAATCACCTAGTCGAACTCTATCTCTAGTTATAGTATGTACAGTTATTCCCCGATCATTCTGTATACTGTGAGGGGTACCCGTACTTATATATGATGAGAGAACTTTTCAAAAATCACCACTCCGAGTCATTGAATCTTCTTGTTTAGTAGGTTATTGTAATGTGAATCGGCAAAATAATTCCTTGGCCCTTTTAATGGGCATTTTGTCTTCTGCTCGAGAACCTTCCTCGAACCACCACGAAAATATAAAAAAAAACTTACTTTAAGTTGCCGCTCTCGAGTTTTCACGATCCCTACGAAATTGGTCTTTCATTTCAATATAATGTGGGTTAATGTGAAAAATCCCCAAGTTACAAATTGGCGAATGCGCCAAATCATCCTTAATTTTTCATGAATTTTGTGTATATATAAACTTGGAATCTCAAACTGATTTCGATAATTGAAATAATAATTATATATTCTGAACACGCTCGATTCATCAATCGGAGGTGTTTTGAATTTTGAATAATTGTATTGAAATGATGACATTCACAGAAGAATTTTTTTTTGAAGGATATTTCAAAATATTTCGACTTGTCAAAACATTATCAATTAAAAGACAAAAATAACAAAACAAAATTATTTTTAGCTCCCAAAGATTGTATATAATTCCAATCAGAAAAAATTCAATTTAATAGTGAAATAATATACTCATTTCTCCACCACCTCCTCCCCATCTCCTCATTGAAAACCCTGCTCCCCCATCAAAGACGCTAATTGAAACTAATAAATGTATCATCACCGTTCCCTCTGCCGGCCGATGGACGTACTAATCGAATTCGAAATTCAACTACTGCCGAGCCAGCAGGACGAGTAACAACTTGAGTTCATGCGATTAAGTCCCGCGAGGTGCGAAATTGCCTGCCTGGTGACTGCATAATATAAACATGCAGCAGCTTGTGCCGAATGATTTCGTTCCCTAATCCGGTTTGCACCTCTGATTGCTTCCGCCTCAGGTCGAAGTTACGGATCAGAACGAGATGGTTCCGAGACCCCGGATTAGGCTATTGGTTCTGTTATTATGAAAATATAGTTAGGATGAGTCCGTGAAGGACCAAAATGAAACCCACGAGATGAAATACGAGATGAAGGTAGGACTAATTGATAAACTACTAGATCAGTTCCAGGACTACGAAAAGAAAGACTAAGTAAGAAGGCTTTTCCAATAATGCCTACCATAATACCTGCAGTTCCTCTGACCTTCGAATTTTGTTGTATTGAATAGTTAAGAAATTCTAATCTGAATGCAACTGACATTCAAAAGAGTTTTGATGTCGTTATTCTTCATTTTTCACTTGTACATTATCTGTTTATTTCACCTCAGATACGTAAGGAGTACATCTGGTCATACGATTTCTAGACTTACAGACTATCTGAGCAAGATTCATTGGATAAATAATTGGAACTCCAATTTTTGATAATTTCCATACAGAAATCGTAACATCCTTCAATATATTCTATCCGGTTATGAAAAAGAAAGTGAATATCTACCTTTGCATTCAAACAACTTATTTATAATTAACATGTGTTTTGAGGAAGGTGTTTTCCCAAATTCAATGAAGTTGACGAAAGTGGTCCCAGTTTATAAACATATGGGTGATAGAAGCGCACCGAATAATTACAGACCAATATCAATTCTCCCGACGATTTCAAAAATAATAGAAGACCTGATACGAACGAGACTGATGGAATACTTCGAAAAAAAACAACCTACTGACAGATCAACAACACGGGTACAGAAATAAGAGATCACAGCTCTAGTTGAAGTTATAAAGATAACAGAAGGTCTTGATGAGGGTAACGAGGTAGAGCTTAGTTTATGCGACCTCTCCAAAGCTTTCGGTAATGTTTCCCACGAGATTCCTTTGAGTAAACTTGAATATTACGGAAAACGAGGACCAACACTCAAATTTTTCGCATAATTTCTGCAGGACAGGCAGCAACTAGTGCAGATAGGAGGGAAAAAAACTTCCTGGATGAAGATTCGAAAAGGAATACCTCAGGGTTCCATTCCAGGACCATTACTTTTCATAATTTAAGGTCTTGATGAGGGTAACGAGGTAGAGCTTAGTTTATGCGACCTCTCCAAAGCTTTCGGTAATGTTTCCCACGAGATTCCTTTGAGTAAACTTGAATATTACGGAAAACGAGGACCACCACTCAAATTTTTCGCATAATTTCTGCAGGTCAGGCAGCAACTAGTGCAGATAGGAGGGAAAAAAACTTCCTGGATGACGATTCGAAAAGGAATACCTCAGGGTTCCATTCCAGGACCATTACTTTTCATAATTTACATTAATGACCTTCCAAATAACATTCCTTGCGATTATGTATGTAACTACGCAGATGACACTCCCTTTTTAAATATATCCAAAACATCAGTTAGCACAAAAACAGAGATCTCGCTCAGGAAAGCCGAAAGTTGGTTCAGCTCAAATAGTCTCCGCTTAAACATAGCAAAATCAAATATCTTGAAAATAGGAACTAGATCAGGATTACATAACATCGAAAGTGCGAAATTCCTAGGTATTCAAATCCAGAACAATTTTAAATTTAACATCCAAATAGAGAATCTCACAAAAAAGTTAGCATCTGTTATATTCGTCATGAGCAGATTGAAACGATTAACAAGCGAGGTTGTCCTGAAGGATATCTACTTCGCACTATTCCATAGCTCTTTATCCTATGGCATACAAATTTAGGGAGATGCGCCTGAATCTAATGCAGTTTTCCTAAAACAGAAGAGAGCTATACGGACGCTCGCAGGGATCAAAAACACCACTTCTTGTAGAGAATATTTAAAAAAATATGAGATACTGATATTTTACTCCCAATTCATTTATGCTTGTTTGATTCATGTTCACGAAAACAAGAGGAAATACATCACAAGTGGAGAATGCCACGCGCAAAAGAAATAATCTTTGTATTCAATACCACAAAATAAAACAAGCACAGAAAGCCACAAATTATCTAGCAATCAAACTGTTCAATCATCTTCCAGATGGTATAAAATTCTGCAGTTGCTTTCGAAAACGCCTCAAACACTTCGTGGTCTCCAAATGCTACTACTCAGTTGATGAATTTCTGACAGACGAATTCAAGTAAAGTAAATATGAAGATGAATTTTTCTCGCTGTTCTGCTGGTTTCATTATTTCTTTTTTCAATGACTTTTATTTGTTACCTACTGTTCTGTTATGATTTGTTAAATAAATTTGATTTGATTTGATATAAATTCACACATAACGCCCTAGGGCTTTTTAGCGGGCGTTATGGATCATTATGCCCTCTCGTTGTGCGAGGAGGAAAAACTGAAATGAAATTATTTATTTCTCAGAATTTTGGTACAACTACAAGTGACAACTCAACAAACTATAACAAACAACAACAAAGTCTAATTTAGATGAAATGTGCGGTTTTCGAATTTCCCGGAAAAATTAATTACTCGTGAATCTTCAGATTTTTTCGAAACCTCTGTAGCGAAAACTTGACTACAACTACTTGGAACTTCTTTCACAAGAGAACCACCTGAAAATTCATTAGACTCTGTAACCGAATTCGAAATCATCGTCGATACTTTGTTTTTGGAGAAAATGCTCTGCTCTATGTAACCTTCTGCCACAGATGCACTCTTCCATCTTCCGTGCATTTTTAAGGTTTCATACGATGCATCGGCCCCAGTTAAAGGAGTTGCTGAAGTCCGTCTCAAACAATGTCCTGTATATGCCTTGGCATTATCCAATTTTAGGTATTTGGCAATCATCGAAGGCACACCTCCTATTGTATTTTTGCCAACAGGTTGGACTATGCACCGACCATTTCGGAACGAGAGGAAAAATCTGAGATTCTTGACTCCACTGGGTATTAAGGGTATATATTTTCTGACCAGCACCAAAGCTCCTATTTTTTTCTTCCACTACAATACTATATCCCTTTAACATACCGGTTTTAGTTTCGGGTATTTCAACAAGTAAACAGCTACCCTTATCTTATATATCTTCAATAGACATTTTCACCAATTTATCTCTTCTTAATCCTTCAAAAACACCCATTATTCAAACTACTTTTTCAACTTCCATTGATAGAATATTTCGTAATCCTGTTCGTAAATCGTTGTAGATTTTTCCGGTAATAAATTATTTGTCGCTTTGGCTGCATTTTAAATTATATTATTTGATAAATTACTATTCATTTCCATTATTTCTTCTCAAAGAAAATAGTATTGACATTCACTTATATGATGACAGCAAAACAAACTCCGAAATATCAACAAATGCCATGGTTACAACTAGAAGTTAAATGGGAAAAAAATCATAGGAACATTCGATTTTTATTGTAATGAAATTTGTAATATTGCAGTAAAATTTCTTCGTGAAAAATAAAATCATGTATGCACCACGAGCTTTATTAGATCATAACGCCCGGAGGGAAATATTCGGCCGAGGGCCTCTGGCCCGAGGGATGAATGTTGCCCGATGGTACAAAAATAACTATTCTAATATTCCAAGCTATAAAACACTTCTGATAGTGAGAACAAAATTAATCGATGATAATGTATTTTATGAAAATGCTTCCTCAACTGTGGATGATAGGAACAAAAAAACCGTTAAGAACAACAAATTTTATCGAATTTGATTCCTTGTGTTCATGGACAAAATAAGCATTGGTCCACCAGGAGAACCGTTTTCAAAACACAAAAGGATTCAAGGTTTATACAAACAAAAACTTTGAATAAGAAACAAAGCTCAAAAATGGTGTTTACAATATCCCCTGTATTTGACCAAAAGCCAACAGTGTAGCCTGGAGTCTGTTTGCGAACTATCTTGAGAACAGAACATAGAGGGTGAAGGTGACGACGTGTTGAACACCGAATCAATGGTGAAAATGAGTATACCTCAGGGAATTTTTCTGGGACCGATTCTTTTTCATATATTCAGGGTGTTTCAAAAACAGGTGACCCATTCTCTAGGATAGATATAAAACTGAAAAATAATAGGGGTTTGTTCATTAAAAAAACTACGCCATCCGTATTCAAGATACAGGATGTTGAAGAAGAAAAAAATATACACATTTTCAACGATTTTGCTGAAACCACTGGCAACATTGTGATGAAATTTTATACGAATATGTTTTGGAAGCTGATACATCTAATGAATGTTTTTTAATGTCTGACTCTCATAGAAGGAGCTAGTTACTCGGTTCATACCAAGTTGTTTTGAACATAACTTTTTTCAAATTACATTTATTTAGCTAAATTCTGAAAGATATTAAATATTCTTCAATTTAACACCAAAAAAGTACTCTTAATGAAACTATGCACCGTTTTCAGAATATTTTGATTTGAAAATTATGAAGTAATAATCGATGCTGCTAAAAGTAATGATGAATGTAATTGAACAAAAAATCACAAGAAAATAAAGAAAAAGGTAATAACATAAAATAGAATCAAATTAGAGTAGGTGTTCAAAATGTGCTCCATTTTCACGAATATACATTTCTAACTTTTTTTCTGAGAAATCCATTATTGTTCTTAACGGTTGGGAGTCTGCCATGAGGTCATTGAAGTGACGGTGAATTATGTCCTTCAATTCTTCAGGTTAATTCACCTCTGTTGCATAAATTCATTCTTCAAGGTGCGACCATACTGTTTAATCCAAGGGATTGAAATCTCATGACCGAGGAGGCCAAAGAATGTTAAAAACAACTTGATACGAACAGTGTAACTAGCGCATTCTATGAGAGTCAGATATCGAAACACATTAATTAGATGTATCAGTTTCTAAAACATAGGGTCGGTTTCACAAAACTTTGTTTGTACCGTTAAATTGATTGGAACCACCGCGATTCGTTGAAATTTCAAAACATGTGATTCGATTGTTTCGAATTAACGTAAGGTTTTTTAATCGCACAATTAAAGTTTTGTGAAACCGACCTATATTCGTATAAAATTTCATTACAATGTTGCCAGTATTTTCGGCAAAATCCTAAAAAAATGTGTATATTTTTTTCTTTCACCTGATTTGTTATGCGGACGACACTGGAGCTGTATTTACAGGGTAGAAAGTTAACAGAATGGTAAGAATTTTTGTTTTCTCAATTGAAATTTGTCAAAACATTATCACCATAGATTATATTAGTTACTATTATATTGCTACTTCATCTCAAAATTTCCTAAAATTAGTTCTTTTCTCACTAATGAATCCAAACACGAACCACACCCACTGAACATTTGGTCATTTGTAATCGCCGGTATTGGAACACACATGATCTATAATCTACGATCTACTAATATCTCTATTTCTTCTGTAATTTTTATGCTCACTATTTCACATTTATAAAGACTTGATGTTTTTCCTGTACGAGTTCTTCCACAAATACATAGTACGAGAGCTAGTGAACCTTTTGAGTAACGGTTTGCCTGTAAGGCTAGAAATTTTTATAGTGATAGTTCCTAGCATGCTAAGGACGGAAATAATCGCCTGGCACCCCTCACCCCTGCACGTCATCAAGATCTATATCTTTGAAAGTGTTAAAAAAATTAAAAAATAAAACTTGTTCCTGTAAGCTTGAAACTTTCATACGATTTTGTTCGTTCATTGTGAAGTTCAAAAAAAAATTGACAGGCGATTTCGACGAGCACAAGTACCTGCCAGGCGACTCGAAAAGGGTGTAAAATACGAACAAAAATGAACTTTTTTATGTAAGGCTGAAATTTATATATGTGTTCGTCTGAGGGAATGAAAAAATAAGTTTTATTATTAATCTTCATCATCATCTGATATGTTATCATTAATTTTTCATCATATAGTACAGTCGTTTCAAGCGTAGTACACTGTGTCTTAAATTGGTTGGGGCCGCATTATATCTCAGCTATTATTGAAAATAGAGTCATGCGGTTTTCGAAACCCTGTGTTACTTTTTTGTAAAAGTCCACAAACAGAAATATTCCATCTTCTTTTGTTTCTGGAATACAGTGCGAAAATGATAATGTTCACTTTTTGAAGATGTTATTATTTCTCGGGCTCTGCATAAGAAAGAAAAAAAATTAAAACTTTCAATGATATTTCATCTTCTTTTGTTTCTGGAATACACTGCGAAAATGATAATGTTCACTTTTTGAAGATGTTATTATTTCTCGGGCTCTGTATAAGAAAGAAAAAAAATTAAAACTTATAATGATATTTTTACGTAGAAGTCAGTGGCGTAGCTAAACATTTTTTCAAAGCATTGTTTTTGAGATTGAATTGGAACGGAATGAAATTTTTCATATGGAACACCATGTTTATTTTAACGTCAAACTGTATCACGACCTATGCTTCAATAAATTTCAGTTGAAAAAAATATCCCACGCATTTAATCAATATTCACAAGCATTTAATCATTACTTTTTCAAAAAGCCATGTGATCTAAACCCATTTATTTTATCCTATTTTGAACATAATTTCAAAATATCAATTGAAAAATGGTTTTTTGATGCATGTGTGGAAGAATTCATGTCTTACTTAAAAAAAAACAAACAGAAATACAGTAGGCGCTTAATGCCGGATTATCGGAAATGCCGGATTATCGAATTAGTACAGGAAAAAAAAGCTAACTTCATATGATTTTCACTACTATCCAAGTTTCGGAAAATAAGACCGCTATTTTGTCAAGGGACGCTATGAAACAAGGGAAAACAAATACGTGACATCACTGTCGAGGTTAGGTCCGGACTGCCGAGCGGGAAAAACTACTCTCGGTGATCCGGCGTTCAGCTGTATAAAATGCCGGATTATAGAGCGGGTTACCTGGGTCCCAAAGTGCCGGACCACCGAGCGTACCGGATTGGCAAGCGCTGGATTATCGAGCGACGACTGTATACATTTTTCGGATGGTTGACGCTCAAATTTATTAAAGGTAAGGTTGTGATACATCGATGTATTCAGAAAAAAATGAGAAGATTTGACGTTAAAACATACGAGGTGTTCCATTTGAAATATTTCAAGTTTGAGCTATATCTTAAAAACATTTATTAGATAAAAATTTTAAGCTACGCCACTGACTTCTACGTAAAAACATTATTATAAACATTTTCATACTTTTTTTTTTCTCATACAGGGCCCGAGAAATAATAACATCTTCAAAAAGTGAACATTTTTCATTTTCGCACTGTATTCCAGAAACAAAAGAAGATGGAATATTTCTGTTTGTGGATTTAAAAGTTTTACAAAAAAGTGACACAGGGTCTCGAAAACCACATGACTCTATTTTCAATAATAGCTGAGATATAATGCAGTCTCAACCAATTTAAGACACAGTGTACTACGCTTGAAACGACTGTACTATATGATGAAAAATTAATGATAACATATCAGATGATGATGAACATTAATAATAAAACTTAATTTTTCATTCCCTCAGACGAACACATATATAAATTTCAGCCTTACATAAAAAAGTTCATTTTTGTTCGTATTTTACACCCTTTTCGAGTCGCCTGGCAGGTACTTGTGCTCGTCGAAATCGCCTGTCAATTTTTTTTTGAACTTCACAATGAACGAACAAAATCGTATGAAAGTTTCAAGCTTACAGGAACAAGTTTATTTTTTTAATTTTTTTAACACTTTCAAAGATATAGATCTTGATGACGTGCATGGGTGAGGGGTGCCAGGCGATGATTTCCGTCCTCAGCATGCTAGGAACTATCGCTATAAAAATTTCTAGCCTTACAGACAAACCGTTAGTCAAAAGGTTCACTAGCTCTTGGACTAACAGGGAACATTGTAAATACAATTTTTTTACCTTTGTTTCTCATTCAAAGGTTTAGTTTTTGTAAGCACAGATCTTAAATCATGTTGTGTTTCGAAAATAGTTCTTACGTTCAATTCAGAAACATTTCTTTTCATTTTTGAAAGTCCTTGAACATAGGGAAGCACATTTAATAATCTTGGTTGTTCTTGACGGTTTCTTGTTGGTTGCTTATTATTATAATTTTGTCCCAAAACTTTGCTCCCTGAATTTGAAATAGTTTTTTCTATAAAATTCGCTAGATATTGATTATCCTCAAGAATATTTTCAATGAAATTATTTTCATTATCTAATATTTCAGTGGTATTTTATAATTGTCAGAATGACAATTCTCGTAATATGTCTTACTTTTTGTTCCTGAAAAATATTCTGTTTTCTTGTGTTATAACATGTTTGGTTTATCTATGGGAGATGATTGCCTTTCATTGGGGTCCCGTAGCGGTCTTCAAACATCTGAAGTGCCGAAAAATCATCACCTGGAAGGTCGTATCTGGTTTGAAAAAACCCTCACGACCAGAGAGCAACAATTTGTGGATTTTGAATTTGAATATCGAAGGAATTTCGAAAGACAAGTGTGATTACGTCTCCAAATTAGCTGATGAACATGGTATCAAAGAGATTCTTCTGCAAGAAACCCACACGGCAACAGAATCGTCGTGAAAGAGGACAGTTGAAAGGTTATGTATTAATTGATTTTTTACAAGTTCAGCTTGTTATGTTGAAAAATTATCAGTTACGTAACTTTCAACAGATTTGGAAAGGGGAAATTGATGGAGTTTTTTTTTTCATTTCTTTCAAATTTTGTGACATTTCTGTCATAAATATTTATAAATCTCCGAACATTATTTGGCCAAGAAATCTTAATGTTGATGTTTTTTAAAGTAGCAAATGCATTTCCAAAATGCCTTTGATTTATTCTGAATAATCGGTTTCTTTTCTGCTTTTGTCTTTTTTCATTTCAGATTAAGAATTACGAGTCGTTTTGGGAAGAATCTGTGTATCCGAGACCATCGACGGATATCATGAAGATGATCATACTGATGTCTTTCAAGATTTTCCTGATATTTTATGTTATTTTGTTTGCGGGGAGGCAGGTTTTTTCGGCTGAGGTTTTTTCCCCTGGCTGTATAGTATCGTATGATACAAGTGTTGATAGTATCGTATGATTCTATAGTATCATACAAAGAATGTTATGATACCCCGTTCTTTTTTTACCTCAGCTTAGGTACTTTTTGTTTGAACATTTATTGTATTATTTTAGCTCTCTTTTTCATAAGAATATATATATATATATATACCTGTTTCAACACTTATTTGATGATTATAATAAGAATTTAGATATCGATTGGTATGTGTCTTTTTTCTGAACACACATGCCTCAAAACGATTTGAAAATATTTTTTTATCAGAATATCTATTATTATTATTATTATTATTCTGAACAGGGGTTGCTACGGCTACGTTCAGCCTTCCGGGAAATTCGACCGCAAGGATCTTTCGTTCTTTACCCAACTCGTTCATTCAAATCCCAAGGAGACCATCAATGGCATTGATGAATCCAACGACATCCTTAGCAGCCTCAGCTGTTACTTCATGTGGATCCAGAACCGACTTCCCCATGTGAATGGTTCTTAGTTCCGCCAGCTCTGGACACTTGCATACCATGTGTTCAGCCGTTTCTTTCTCGGATCCACATAGCTTGCAGGTTTTATCTGCTGATTTTCCCATGCGATGCAAATGATATTTGTATCGACAGTGTCCTCAAAACGATTTGAAAATATTTTTATTAGAATATCTAAGAAGGAAAGTATATTATTCTGTTCCAATTCCATTGTGAATTTTATTCTGGGCAAGTTTTTGCATTTTTCATGAAAATGTTTGTGTTTGGACGATTTTTTTTTTAATTTTATCATTTCGTTCTTTATGTAAGACCACTACATTTCCAAACAATGAAGTTCCGAAGTCATTTTTTCCAGATGTACAAATCTGATCTGTATATCTCACCAGGAAGAATACAGACGAAAGAGAAAACCACGAGAAGCTCAAGGATTCTTGCGACGAGAATCTGAACGCAAATATCACGATAATCCGGAAAAGCGCACAGGGAGAAGTGGACGTTAACGAATCGCAACAAGTTCACGTCATGTTTCCTAATCAATGTCAGGATCCTTTCCCGAAGAGCACAACAACAAAATGTCAAATGTTCGGCTTATCCGTTCTGCACGAAGGGAAGACCTCTGACAGACGAAAAACTCGGCTTGAAGCGAGACTAATAAGGTTCCTTTTTGAACTTTTAGGAACTCCAATTAACTTTCCTGACACATGCGTTGAATTTTATCAGGATCGTATTGCGCGAGATTCTGCTAGGATTCTCTGGCCCTGTAGATCACAAGGAAATTTCTGAGCATTGTGTGCGGTCGAATAAAGGCAGCATGATTCGGATAACTCCGACTAATTGTGGTATTCTGCTTTCCTCTGTGATACAATCTGTAGCTTTTCTTAAGTTGTCGAGAATATTGTGATTCTTGGGGTTTTTTGAAGATCTGTAGCTTACAGAAATCTTAAATATTGACGAGTAGTCGACGGATGATCGGAAGCATATCGCAAAGTTATGTTTAATGGTTCTTTATTGTTCATTTTCAAACCGAACACACAGAAATCACGAATGAAGGGGTTGAGTGATACTTCATTTTAAAGATCTTTTAAGCCTCTTTCCACCAGTGCATAAGAATCGTAATTTTAATAAGCCGTTTTCGACAAAGACCAAATGAGCAACCTTGAATATTTTGGTTATTTAGCAATGACAGGGTGAGCAAAATTGATGATATCTGAACTACAACTTTTTAACCGTGAGAGATAGAGGAAAATGAATGACACGTTACGGTGGTCCTTTTTAGAGATACTGAAAATGCCATTAACTGCATTCCTCTGTCTTCTTTTGTTATCGAGTTATAGGCCAAAATTGAAATTTGGGCGATTTCAACTTTGGCCATTATTTCTGTTTTTGTTTGTGCTAGGATGTTGAAATGAAAAAATTATACAGACACTTTCTTCATAGCAATTCAGTTGCGTACTATGTTTTTTAACAAGAGGTTTCCTTGCTGAGCTATAACATAAAGTTGTGTTTTTCTTATGGAAACAATAGTTTGAAATGGCTTAGAAAGAATTGCCATTTTTTCACGTTTCAGAAATATATCATATATTTCACATCAATCAAGTATTCAATCGCAGAATAATAATGACACCATGCGTAGAGACATATTATTCTGTGATTCAGCCTACTCAATACTCAATAATTCAAATTTCACATACCAACTATATTTTTCATGATAACTGAATGAATCTGAAGGCGATGTTTGATGTATGATATATTTCTGAAACGGGAAAAAATGGCGATTCTTCCTAAGCCATTTCAAACTATTGTTTCCATAAGAAAAAACACAACTTTATGTTATAGCTCAGTAAAGAACATCCTCAATCTAGACAGAAAATCGAGTTATTTGACGACACTCATTTACTATTCGTTGGCGTAGTTCGTCCAAATTTTCAGACCGAGTCCCAAAAATTTGAGCTAATAAATTGATTTTACTGTATTATACTGTCGCACGATTTTGTTCTACAAAATGAGACAGAAAGAACGGATTTGACACAGAATCAGAGGATCAGAGGAATGTAATTCTGCGAATCTTTTGAACAGGGTTGCTTTCAGTTAAAGTAACTATTTTCTTACATTTCGCCGATATAGATTTTGTCAAACGTCAATGCGTATTTTTTTTTCATCTTTATGTAGTACGTTGAGGACAGGTCTATTGTGCGTTATTTATAAGGATGGTACTATCTCATTACAGAGTTTGCAGTGCTCTTTTTCTAAAACAGAATCTAGAGCGTAATTATGATAGGGGACGTTACTAGATTTGAATAGATGTAATTGTGTTGCCACATTTGCCTGACATAAAGTCTCAGCGACAGTCTGATATCATAATATACCGGGTAGTTCAAAAGTCTGGAAACGCTATGCTATGCAGCATTTTTTGTTCAAAAATTGGCGGCGTTCATTCTGACCAGGATGCGAAAATTCATATTTTAGATTAGAAGTATTAGTACTGAGGTCCTTAGTAATTCTTCTCGAGGAATCCATTGGGCTCATCAGATTTTAGGTCCGATGAAGATTTATGCGAGGTATGAGATCCAACTTCGATTTTTGAACAAGAAACGCTGCATAGGGCTCAAAAAAGGACGAAAAATTTTGATTTCAATCAATTCGGATGTAAAATCTCCCGCTGAATCCAAATCTGAAATTAAAAAGGAAAGATTGTATTTCACAAGTTTCCAATTGTATTTCAATTTCAAAGTTGGACCTCTTATCTCGTATAAGGCCCTTTGGACCCAAAATCTGATGGGCTCAAGCGATTTACCGGGAAAAATTACCATGGACCTCAGTATCAGAATATGGATTTTTGCATCCTGATCTAAATGAACACCACGGGATTTTTGAACAAAAAAACGGTGCATAGGGCCAAAATATGGAAGAAAACCTTCTTGGTTTTAACCAGTTTGGATGAAAAATTTCCCGCTAAATCCGAATCTGCAATAAAGAAGATGGGTTTGCATTTGAAACTTCAAAGTTCGGCCTTATATCTCGTATAAGGTCCTTTTGGCCCAAAATCTGAGGCCCATTCGATTTCTCGGACGAAATTACTAAAGATTTCAGTATTGGAATTCCGATTTTCCACCTGTTCGCGAAATAATCCAGTCAATCTAGACTTCGGTGAACACAAAAGGTGGGATGTTATGTTTCTAAGTCTCAATTGGTGTCTTGGCACCCCAGTAGTGGTAAACTAAGCGAATCCAAGGAAATTTTTGTCGGGAAAACTTTTGGAGGCCTAAAAGCCTCGAAATTTTTGGACTTTTTTCAGGTTTTCTTTCATATCTCATCAAGGAAGCCTCGCTCAGAAAAAATTATGATTTTCTAAATTGGAGCGCATCAAATTTTGCGTCGAATGACATACGAAGCATTAAAATCGGTCTAGGCGTTCAGAAGCAATCGCCCGTCATAAAACAGGAATTTTTTCAAAATTTCTCGAAAAATCCATTTTTGGCACTTTGAAGAGTTGTAACTCTAAAACGGTTACTCTAATCGGAAAAAGTCATGAAGTGAAAATAGTAGAACATGGAATTTTGCGTTCAGAGAGCATCAGGAATTCAAAATTGGCCCATAAATAAGGTAAATACCGACATTTTTTCCGTTTCAGCACAAAAAAGTCAATACGCTAATATCAAGTTTAATAATATGAGAAAATGTTTAAAAAAGAATTATCATTTTTTCCTCAGCCGTTTGGAAGGCCTTTTCCTTGTTACAGAATGTTTTGAGGTGCAAATGAAGCATCTCCTTTGCTTGCAAACGAGGGTGTATCTCCGCGTATTCTTGTCAGAAAGCAAGCCTGCTGTGTTCAACTATGTTCTAGCACTGTAATGGCATTGAATGCGATGATTCTCACTTGATCCCGACCCTTGACGAAGACGAAAATATCAACGACGACCTCCTGGAGCTTCTCGACTCTGACGACGATGAAACCATCTTCCTCCCCCCATTTCAACAGAACAAGAGGAGCTTCCAAAAGATTGAGGGGAAAGTGAAGAATTATTTTTCAAGGTTGAAAACCAACGTTGATTGTTTAAGAGCGTTGATTACTGATTGAAAAGTCAATTAGATAGTTTCATGAACTGTGATTTCAGTGATGAAATCACACAATCGCAGGAAGTCATAGTTAAAAAAACGTATATTTCTGCATCAATGCAGAATGTGAACAAAAAGTCTCATCCAATTACCTATGAAAGTCGACGAAGAGTGTTGAAAGATAGTCGACGCCATCAAAAACCGCTGTTGCTCCGAGACAATGTTGCTGTTACATATTTCCATTAGAGACCCAGGGGCAAAATGAGGACCCTCGAAGCCCCTGCGGCATAATTGGGATCAGAAGTTCGAGTATTTTTTTCCAACCCGCACTCGGAATCAGTTCAGATCTCGAGCTTCAACGCCGATTCATTAAACAAACTTGCTCCAGGAGCACTATCGAGTTTCTAGGGTAGATGTAATCCACCTCCCTCCAGGGTGAAATAATTTCTTAATCCGATAGGTTCATTTCCCCTCGCCCTCAAAGTCCCGGATTATAATTATTGCAAGGTTTTTGTGGCTACCGCTCGCGTACCTACAAGGCCTGCCCATCCCGAAGCCTAATCTCCCAATTAGGCTAATTTTCGTCAGGAAAATTTGTTATGTCGTAATGGCGCAATGGAATATTTTCGGATGATGTGACGCCGCATAAATATGAATGCATAATTCCAGATGAAATATAGGAGCGTTCAGAGGGCGCCAGCTACGTTTGTCCTCCACGTGGGCTGTAATCAGTTAAGAGGTCCCGGATAAATATTTCGTAATGGGGACATACCAGACAGACAATGAACGCTATAAATTTTTTCGTTTTTAAGATTATATACAAGGTGGATCAAATTGGACACATTCGAAGGTGAAGTCCTATTTATTGTAGAAATGAGTGGAATGCTAAGGAATGGTTTGCATCAAACAAACTTGTTTGCAATGTTGGTCGACTTGAGGGGAGTCGAAGATCATAACACTTAGACATCATTAAAAATTTTGGGGGTTTATCTGGATGAAGGCTGATGCCTGCTGAACCTGAATATTTCCGGAGGCTGGGAAAAGGCCAATATGAGAAAGCACTTGTTGAAAATTGAGCATTGCACCCCTCAGACCTCATCCTCAGCTAAGCCTATGGTTGGATCGCAGCGCCACGCTCACTCCTCTGTGTATTAATCAGCTGACAGATTAACTCATGTTCATTAATTGAATCAATTAATCGCTCTCTTTTGTAATCCAGCTCTGTCTGTGAATAAAATTTTCAAAAAGTCACCTCGCTTAATAACTGATCATCTCGTTCATTTCTTGAAGTAACTAATCCTCAAAAAGGTGAATGAATTACCAGAATCCTTAATTATTGCATATTCCATGTTATTTTCCTGATTTTCATAAAGTTTGAAAATTTGTCCACGTTTCAGATCATGAAAATCTATAAAAATATTGGTAATCCTCTCTCACTTTATTCTAATAAGATCTCTATGGCGTTAAACTAATGCATCGGACTTCTCTAAGATATATATTTTGGTATATTTTTGCAGTTCTCATAGATTCTTCAGATATCTCTAGACTCCTCACATGGAAGTGATTACTTGCTCCAAGAATGAACATTCTCTGTGGTAATAAATACTGATTTGTTATATTCTTTGAAACATAGATGAATTCAAAATAGTAATCATCGAAATGAATACCATTTTCAATTCCCAGGCTCAGAGATCTTTTATCATGAGGTTGGAGAAATGATATTAGATTTTGTCACTGAGATGAGAGATATACCGGTTTCGGCCTTGTTGGGCCTCATCAGTATCCCGCACATCTCAGGACAAAATCTTCATAAAAAACTTCAGAATTTGAAGCAATTGGTTGTGAAGTAATGAGTAACATATTACAAAGTACTAAGGTGGTGACATCCAATTGCGTCAAAATGAAGTTTCACATCTCCAATCAAATGAAAAAAAGAAATCTGTACTTCCTCTTTCACTGAATGAGATTTTAGCAGTGGCTCTATTCAGGGCCCGCTTGCTAGTTTCTCAAAGTGATGGAAACGCCTAATTCTTTTTGTGACTGTGAAGCCTGATGTTTTTAAGAAAAAGAAAAGTCTTTGCCTTTACGAAGGCA
The DNA here is from genome assembly GCA_038502775.1 of Hippodamia convergens. Classification (NCBI taxonomy): domain Eukaryota; kingdom Metazoa; phylum Arthropoda; class Insecta; order Coleoptera; family Coccinellidae; genus Hippodamia; species Hippodamia convergens. Next base: position 105,549,238 of record CM076607.1, read on the forward strand.
CATCGAAAACATTTTTGAAACATAGATGAATTCAAAATAGTAATCATCGAAATGAATACCATTTTCAATTCCCAGGCTCAGAGATCTTTTATCATGAGGTTGGAGAAATGATATTAGATTTTGTCACTGAGATATCATATATATATATATATATATATATATATATATATATATATATATATATATATATATATATCATTTCTCCAACCTCATGATAAAAGATCTCTGAGCCTGGGAATTGAAAATGGTATTCATTTCGATGATTACTATTTTGAATTCATCTATGTTTCAAAAACGTTCTCGATGTGCCTTCGTAAAGGCAAAGAATTTTCTTTTTCTTAAAAACATCAGGCTTCACAGTCACAAAAAGAATTGGGCGTTTCCATCACTTTGAGAAACTAGCAAGCGGGCCCTGAATAGAGCCACTGCTAAAATCTCATTCAGTGAAAGAGGAAGTACAGATTTCTTTTTTTCATTTGATTGGAGATGTGAAACTTCATTTTGACGCAATTGGATGTCACCACCTTAGTACTTTGTAATATTTTACTCATTACTTCACAACCAATTGCTTCAAATTCTGAAGTTTTTTATGAAGATTTTGTCCTGAGATGTGCGGGATACTGATGAGGCCCAACAAGGCCGAAACCGGTATATCTCTCATCTCAGTGACAAAATCTAATATCATTTCTCCAACCTCATGATAAAAGAACTCTGAGCCTGGGAATTGAAAATGGTATTCATTTCGATGATTACTATTTTGAATTCATCTATGTTTCAAAAATGTTCTCGATGTGCCTTCGTAAAGGCAAAGAATTTTCTTTTTCTTGTTATATTCTCATGTGCATCTCATTATCTTAATCTGTTCATCTCATTTCTCAACTATTCACTTCTCATAACACTTGCTGATTATTGTGCTCGAGTTTCAGATGAATGAAAGTCCTCAAACGCAAAGGTGAATCATGGAATCAGTCTTCTATCTCAAAAAAACCAAGTGAACTTCTCTGAAGTATTTGAACTATCAAGTAGCTCAAACATTGAACCTGATTGACAGTCTTAGTCCCTGCTTCACCTTGAGCGGTCTCCTCAAATATTGATAAAACCATTCAACTGTTTTGATCTCCTCATAATACATAAGAAATTTTCAATTTCATTCATCTGAAGCACTTAGCAAGTAAGATCTCAAGCCTTCTGCTTTCTCGAAACCAAAGGGTTGGTGGTTTTAATTCATACATAGAACTCTCATGTTTTTATCCTCATAATTGTCAATTGTAGCATCTATTTTTCTGATGAACACTAACCTTGCTTACTGAAAGCAGTTTGTCACTGTAAATGTCGTCTCAATTGATTAATTAGCATTCCTTTATAGACCAACGTTATAGATCATAAATATTGATTTCTCAATCATGATATTCTCACATTTGTAATAATCTCAATGAAGAACAGACTTAGATTACTAAGCTTTCAATACACGTATCTCCTCTAAGGCCTGATCTCACTTTTATTACAACTCAGCCTACTCTAACAATTCATTATTCAACCTTCTGTTTTTCTGATTAAATAAAGAGGCTCTCGCAATCAATTTCATTTGCATCATCACTGTAAATGCTGTGTTTAATTTCGAATTAATGGAACTATCTCAAAGTATAAGACTTCATCTGACCTCTCATTTTGAACATCTTCAGGTTACCTCTGTTTTTAGTTGGATAATTCACTCTGAGTTTATAGATGACTTTAATATTTGTATTTTTTACTGTATTAACTTCATGCGGGTGACTTATTCATTTTATGATTGTGAATGATGTCAATAAATGTTTTAACACTACCATCTTCAACTCCATCATCTGGATAGAGTCCTTCACAGTAATTTAACAAAATCAGAACAACTCCGATTTTGAACAGCACTACAACAATTGAAAAGAGAAAAACACAACTGGACGAATACTCCAAGACTTGTTCAGGAAAAGAAATTTGTGGTATTCCCGCCGACCTAAATCAAAAAGCTCATAAAGCTGCCACGAGTTGAGCTTCAGGTATTGGTAGGTCTGCTGACTGGACATTGCCGATGCAAACATATTTTGTATCGCATGGAAAAATCGGCAGATGAAAATTGCAGTCTACGTGGGTCTGAAGAATAAACACATGATGTTTAAGTGTCCAGAGGTGGCTTAACTAAGAACCATTCACATGGAAAAATCGGCCCTGAATCCTCATGAAGTGATAGCTAAGACTCCGGAGAATGTAGTTGTATTTATCAACACCTTTGACGGCTTCCTTGAGGGCCAAATTTTTGCAACTTTTTTTTCTGAAATCCATGATGTATCACAACCTAATCAACCATCAATTTGAGCTTCAAAAATCAGAATCATTTTTTTTTGTTTGTTTCTTTTTTCAATAGTGGGTCAAGAATTTTTCAACACATGCATATACAGGGTACACCAAGTTTGACGGCCTTTTAGGCGTTTCTGGAGAACTGAACCTATTCGAAATCTGAAAATTGGGATTACGATATTGTTCGACATTATCTACTGAGCTAAAATATTATTGAAGCCTGGTTACCGACCTTAGAAAAAACAAAGATCAAGCCGACACGAAGCGGGAGCGATGGGCCAATCAGCATCGCGCACGTAGACGCGCCACTTTTTCCCGCCATAAACCGGCGCGCAGATGACGCTTCCGGTTCGAACACGTCAGTGTCAGAAATTCAGCGTTCGAGGTACAACCTTAGACCGAGAATCCTCTGAAGATGCCTACCGAAGTTGTAGGCGAAACGTTAGGTGAAATTATTCCTAATGGACCACGGCCAATAAGCCCGGAAGACTCTTTTCATTTCAATTTTTTTGTGTTTTTTGTTTCCAATTTCGAAGAATGCGGAAATATTGTACATTTCTAGAATTTTGAAAAACTCGTAACAGGGTGTTCAAAATGTTAGGTCAAGAATTTGTTCTTAACTTTCGGTTTTCGAAGAAAAATGATGATAGTGTTCTACCATGTTAATGCTCCTAAAATGAATAAATCTTGAGTTTTTTAGGATTTTCTGGTTTTATGTCGTACGTAGCGTCAAATTCACAAAATCTGTTTCATACCTACAATGATGAATTTATTTAGAAAAAAGGTCTGTCACTAGTGAATTATTGGAATAATTTATCCTTCATGACCATAGATCATTGTTGATATGAAACAAAATGAATTTGACTCTGCGTACGACATAAACTCAGAAAATTCTAAATAAATCAAGAATTACTCATTTAAATGCATCAACATATTAGAACACTATTATCATTTTTCTTCGCAGAATTCAACGCAATCATAAAAATTAGGGTTCTCCTTCGAAAAACGAAAGTTAGGGTCCAATCTTCATCCCAATTTTTGACTCAACATTTGGAACGAGATTTCCAAAATTCTAGTGATATCGAATTCATTTTTTGACCCGTCCGAGAGTTTTTTCCATCTCAAAGATCCGAATTCGGCGTGTGAAAGTTATTGATGGAATACTGACTCACTCTGTATAATAATGAAGCGATAAAAAAATACACTCATGCAGGAAATTGATTTGCCTTTCCAACAAGGTTCTACTCGACCCCTTTTCCCTATTCAAGAATGAGAGCTGTTTAGGGTTGCAGCTAGAGGGGTAGTGATATCAAACTCATTTGTCCCCCTTTCAACAAAATTTGACCTGTCTGAGCGTTTTTTCGTTATTCCATCCCGAAGCTCAAAACTCGGGGTGGAAAGTTATGGATGGCTCACCCTGTATATCAATGTATTCAGAAAAATGCCCAATCTTAAAAACAGTGCTCTGAAAAAATTTTAACCACGCCACCGTCTCTAATGTAACATATATATTATAAACAGTTTTCATTTTTTTTCTATCTTATAGACATAACAGTTTCGGACTTTTTTGTAACAAACTACAATATATGTGTTACACTTTGGTGCAAAAACTAGATAAAATCGACAATTAATTATGAAGTAAAAAAATAAAATCTGAAAACTGTACGAAGGGTGACCACTTTCCCCTACACAGGCCTGAGAAACAATCTCTCCAAAAACAACCATCTCCAAAAGGGGACATTATTATTTTCGCCCTGTATTTCAAGAACAAAAGTAGTTGGACTATTTCTGTTTGTGGATTTGACAGTTTCACGAAAAAGTTGAGATACCATGCAATCCCAACCAAAATTGGACACAGTGTACAAGTCAAAGACTCACCCAGTATTTTAAACAAGTTCAAAAATTCGACAATGTTGGATACAAAAGGAGAAAAAAGGGGTACATTTTCGCCATTCATTCTTTTTGTTACGTGCGTTACACAGCGTTGTAACCTAATTATAGGAAATTCAGTGAGGGGAATCTCTAGAGATGGCTCCCTAGCAGCTTCAGGGGATGCGTGTTACTCCCATAACTCAGGACATCATCATTCCACTCAGATCTCCAGATGAAAATGAAGTGTAAGCAAACTGTGTCCCCTCCTGCGAAAAGGTACGATCGAAAATAATAATATCGTCCCGAAAATTCCACAAATTAATTAAAATGAAGGCGTGCCCGAACAAATTAAACTTTCGGTTCAATATACAGTCCGCATGATGTCTGCAGATGAAATTGAATGTTTTTTCATCTGGACCCTGCGGGATGTTTGTGTAATGAGTTATTTCCCGAAAGATGGGATACAGAATGAACTTCCTTGTGCTTCGGATGGGATAAAAGAACATTTTCTTCTGCTTGTGATGGTTTTTTACAGCGGGTGGATCTTGAAAAGTTTATCCTACGCAGATCCGGAAAAAAACGAAAAAAACCCTCTGGAATTAGAAGGTTCTTGGTAAGAGACTGCGGAGCAGTTAAGATGTGGGAAGCATTTATAACGTTTTCAAGAGTGTTGCTCCTGTGAAAACATAGGAAAACCTACTCGCTTCCTCATATCTGAGTTATCCGCCTTTTCACGCCATTCTTCAACTCAATTCACAAGCTTCTCACACATACAGAGTTGGGATGAAGTATGGAACCAAGTAAATATTTTCGGAACGAAAAAAATTCATGAAAATTTGCAGGTAAGTGCAATGGAGGAAAAAGCATCTGATGTACAATTTTTTGTTGATAATATACTTCTCGTTGAACCGTAAATACACTCAACTTCTTTAATTCATAAGGGACCTCCTGTATACCTTGCAGATCTTGAAAAAACTTGTTATTTCAAAATTTTTAGTTTAGTGAAAAAATGTGTATGCAGGAGGAATTATCGCACGTTAATCATATTTTCTTGAGTTTTCTACATTACCCTAAGAAAGGTAAGTATTAACCCAGTACAATCTAGCGGTAAATGTTGCCCAAGTGTCAAATTCGAATTTGCATAAATTCAATTTTACAATGAAGAACGCTTCCTTTTAGTGGAAAAGATCGTATTGAAATATTACTGATGATCGGTTATGGTGATCGCGTGATAACTCATGACGAACATGAACAACATCAATTTGTTCATCTGAACGTTTTTTTACGCTAATGAAAAAACTCAAAAGAGGTTCATTAACGTGCGATAATTCCTCGTGTATAAAGATTTGTTACACAAAACCCATTATGTACGAATTCCAAATCCCAAGCTCTTTCAACATCTGCGAGAATATACAGGAGGTCCCATATAAATTAAAAAAGTTGAGGATATTTCCGGTTCAACCATAACTATATTATCACCAAAAATTTCTCATCAGATGCATTTTGAGCCATTGCACTTATCTGCAACTTTTCATAAATAGTATATTTCTCGTTCAAAAGATATTTACTTGATTCTATACTTTATTCCAATCCAACCTTGTACATTACATTCGTCTTTTCAATCTCTTCCTTACTATCGACTAATCTTCTTCACCATTGTGGTTCCCAACTGAAAAACCCATGATTTGAGATTCAGCGGATGAAACAATACTCATCCGCTTCATGACAACATATACAGGGTGAGTCAATAGTGTTCGGTCGGTCGATAACTCTTGGAAATTTTGTGGTAGAAGAATAATAGATTCTAATTCTAAAATGAATTAATGTCTTATCATTGAAAGTCAACGAGACTTATAGAATGAAGACATAGAAACCCTAACCCTAGGGCAGTCTTGGCTACGGCTCAAGAACCTTTTTTATGGGGTGATAATAAACGAAATTTCAATTAGTTTGGAGCTGATTAAAGAACTCGAAATAGGTAAAATATTTCATACTAGCTGACCCGGCAGACTTCGTACTGCCTCAATTGATAAATAAAAAATTAGATTATTTCTATTCAGATTGATGAATCCTATTATGTTTTTTCACAAATTAAATTCCTGAACGCAAACATATTTGAAATTTGACAACCAACAAATAGGTCGTTCCTTTATGTCGATCGATTCCTCTTATGACATTTTTTTTTTTTTGGTGATCCTTCGTGATAGTGACATTTCAAGTTTTGTGTTTTTTTCGCTGACCCGGCAGGCCTCATCGATAAATAATTATGCTAAACTTTTGTATACAATATATTCAAAACAAACAAAAGGAAATACTCTGGTAATAAATTCAAAGCTTTCTGATAAACTATATTTTTTGTTTTGTTTTGAGGTGAGTAAATAAAGAAAAATGAGAGTTTTCCAATGCGAGAACACGCGAAGTATAATTGTCCATGCGCGAAACAGGGAAATTCTAAGTTCTTCTCGGCATCGCAAATTGAAATAACCAAGTTGACAAAAAAGTTCTTGCACACTTTGAGATAAGTTGTGTCTATCACAAAAGATCAACTGCAAAAAGAGGACGTAACTTGAAATTTCATTTTCACAAATGACCACCGAAGCCGATAATGACGTAGATAACCGAACATAATACTCGATGGTTATCGAATTATTAATTAATTATTTATTATTGATTGATAATATTGGTGTTTTGTGCAAACTTTGCGTCGTCTTCACTTGAAGAAATTATTGAAATCGAGAAATAGATGTAACGATGTTATAAATAATGCAAATTCAATTTCAAAACATCGATGTTCATCGAAAATCAATGATAATCGATTATTATTTCAAAGGAAAAAACATGTCGACGAATAAGTCAAGACCAAAATTAGCCAAATTGGTCCCTCATATGAAGCAGATGCCACGCAAAATTGGTTGAGATCGCAAGTTCCAGATTTTATCGATAGTGAAATGTGGCCGCTTTTTCACCCTATTTGAATCCGCTAGAATACAGTGTTTAGGGCATTTTAAAGGCAAACGCTTGTACTAAGAAACACACATCATTGGAATTGCCCAATTTGTCCCTAACACGAGAATATAACGGTTAAGTGAGGACGTCATTCGAGCAGGGTGCGCCTCGTTCAGAAAGAGAGTCAAGCTCGTTCTGAAGGGCAAAGGCGGTCATTTTCCTTCGGAATAGCACATACAAAATTTTGAATTTTCTGCTTTCCCATGCAAAAAAGCGAATTCGAAAATTTCAAAAATTATCAAAGATTTTGCATTTTCAAAGGCGTTCAATTGCCGGACACGGTATATTATAATATTTCGCATTTGATTCGAGTTGTTCAATTTCGTTCACTTTGTTGTGAAGATAAACTAATCATTTCTGAATATGATAAGCTTTATTCATATATCGAAATGAGTTATACGGTTTTATTGTATGGTTGTTCCAGCGAAAGTGGTCCTCAAGCACTTCGCATTCACATAGGGGCTTATCCCGATCGTGAACTTCCTTCTCATGTCAATCAAGTTTTTGGACAATTGAGAGAAACTGATTCCTTAAAACAAACGCTCGTGATACTGGACGTCTAAGATCTGTTAGTACTCCAGAAGTTGAAGACCACATTTTGAATACTGTGACTGAAAATCGCGGTATAAGTGTACGAAGAATTTCAACGGAAATAAGCATATACAGGGTGAGTCGGGAGGAACGGACCAAACTTCAGGTGTGTATCCTGCAGGTCGAAATAATTTCAAAAAACTCATATGTTGTTATGCGATTTTCATTTGTTTTCAAACTATAGCGTCATTATAAAAAAACAACATTTTCTACATTAAAATGGTTTCAATTAAAGCATTATTCTAATAAATGCTCAAAAATCCCGCCATTAACCTCCAAACACATTCGACTTCGTCTGCGATGGGCTCTTGTTGCTTTCTGATTGATTCGTGTCTTTTTTTAATAAGCAATGCCGCATTTCTAATGCGTCGAATTAGGGCATCCCGAGTGTTAACTTTTACTTTGTATACCTCGTTCTTGAACCAGCCCCACAAACAATAGTCCAGTGGTGTGAGGTCTCTAGATCTTGGAGGCAAACTAATAGGACCACCGCGACCAATCCATCGTCCGCGAAACACTTCATTTGCATTCGGATGTTAAAAGGAACGTCCTCCAGTAATGCTATTAACTCATTTCGCAAAAAAATAAGTCAGCACCTAGAGCATTTGTGATAAGAAGCGATAAATTAAAAAAAAAATTATTTATTTGAAATATTCTAATTACCCTATAGTTTGAAAAATGAAAATCGGATAACAACATATGAGTTTTTTTAAATTATTTCGACCTGCAGAATACACACCTGAAGTTTGGTCCGTTCCTCCCGACTCACCCTGTATATGTGGAATATTTGTATGGAGAACTATGCGTGGACAACTTTTCTATCCATTCCATATTCAACGCGTGCAAGCTTTTAATCCACCTGATGATCAAGCCTGAGGGACATTCTGTTAAAGGGTTTCAGCAAAAATAAATCCAACCAAAAACATTTTCATGTAAAATATTGCCAAGACAAGGCCGTATTTCTAACAGTGTCAAAATGTTATCAGATCTCATGTAGAGCCAAGTTGCTAACTCTTCACATTTCATCTTCGCAAGTCCTTATTTCACAAACTCTATGCCTTGGTCGGAATAAGTGACTTGGCCGTTTCTCTTTCGGCACGTGAGCGTGAGGTGAAAAATTCATTCGCTCTTCATAACTTTTCTGTTACACAATAGTTCTTATAGTTACGAAACGGCCAAGTCACTTATTTTGACCAAGGCATAAAGTTTGTGAAATAAGGACTTGTGAAGATAAAGAATGTAGAGTTAGCAGCTTGGCTCTACATGAGATCTGATAGTTATCTGGTTAAGGAATAAATATTGGTTATTGCCATTTTCTTTCCATACTTACAGTAATTAATTTCGATAGTTAAAGTAATTACTTGAATTGGAGAAACAGTTCAAGCCAGTTCAATACTATTTTTCATATTAAGCTAAGCATGTTACTTATTTTAGAACATTTTTTTGACGTTTGTAGAAAAAAATTCGTTTGCATCTCATGCGCGAAATACATTGGTGATCTCGTATCATTTCGGGCACTAGATACAAAAATAACTATTACCCACCTAGGTTCAAGCTGCGATGGCGATGTAATTGAGAGCTGCCATCACAACCATTGTATAAAGAATCCTATCATTATACAATGATCACAACGAGAAATTGCACAATGGAAACTGTGGTTGAGGTTATTACAGGGAAATTGTATTTGGTGTTAATACACATGGGGCTTCTTACGAGCGCTTTATTTTATCCGCGTATACAAAATGTGGAGGTAATTTTCCCTGAGAATTCTCGAATATTTTTCTTCCTCCGTATACATCAATTTTCAGACCACTAGCATTAAAATTGGCGGAAGTCTCATACAAACTTATACCTGGTTCTAAAGGTTGGGGGGTTGAAGTTTCAAGTTTAAGAATTTTTCCGTTGTTTGTGTACTGAAACTAGCCCACATACCAAATTTCAACTTGATGGGACATTGGGAAATACCTTAACAGTTTTTATGATCATCAGTGAGTGAGTGACGAAATCGGGGATTTCAGATATCTATAAAATCTGAAGTGTACGAGCTATGTTCTTGAAACTTTGCAAGTTTGATAAGTTCACTACAGGCATCATAACCTGAGAATTTTGTTCATCTACTATATTCCAAACTTAAGTTATGAGGGTTCAAAAATACGATGAAACACTTCGAGAAAAGATATAAGGCTTGGCTCGTCTTGGCGGGGGCACTACCGTGCCCCCAGATCGAACATCTTCTGTAATTTGTGGTATTTAGTTGGGCTAGTAGTAGTAGATATTCTGGAGCCTAAAATCGCTCATATCTCCAAAACGGCTCATTTGCGGACCTATGTTTATAAAAACCTTTTTACTTATTTTGAGGTCTAGAATGAGCTCCCATAATATTGAAACCTTGACGAACTGTACACTGATATTTATCTCGACCATCTCCATAGAACAGGTTATAACAGTCTGTGGTCGTTCTTCTTCCTAAAAGGAAATGTACACGAATTCATCTGCCTCTGTTGCACCAGCATGACCTCAAACGAATCACAGATAACATGGAAACATAACAAGACACAAGACCCACATCGCAAATTTTCCTAGCTGTGTACTCTAGAGGCTTACAACATATGAATATATATACGTTAAGTTGGCGTAAAATTGGGAGATATGTTGCAGTAAATTTTCTGAGGCGTCGCCTTTGTTCGGGCTACTTTATTGGGTCGTTAATCGGGGATGTGGGAAGTTCAACGAAGTTCAGGCCGACGGCAGCACCAGGAGGCACAATTTTGGGGCCCAACGCTCTTCTGGAACTCATTAAACACGATGTGTTGCCCCGATATGAAGAGGGAGATGAATAATTGGAGGATCTGGTTGGTTGAGGGCGGAAGTGGTCAATAAGATCTGATTGGAGGCAGCTTTGTTGTCTGGTGGCTGGAGGATGCTTGAGGACGGAAAACTGAAAGAAAATTGTCTCCTGAAGGTATTTTTTATGGTTTCAACGAAGTATCTTCAGGATGCGTCAGGTTTATTTATCTTCATTATCGTTCATTTCTGTTTTTTCCACTTGAGCGATGGGCAGAAATTATGTGGGTAAAATGGGGTAACTTTGAACCGCGTGGAAACTTTGAACAAAAAATTAATTTTGTTATATCGACTCATGATGAAAAAACCATTAGATTAAGCCACATCTGGTTCTCACTTCTCAATTCGTAACACATTTAAGAATGGCACGACAGCATCTACATGAAAATAACAATGCTGACATGTTACTTCGAACCTAAAATATCCACTTTCGATATGGTCTGCAAAGTTTTGTTGCTGTAATCGTAAGTATTTGAACTACATGCTCGCAAAATATATCTGCTACAACAATACATTATCCTAGCAACAGTATAGCAAAGAAATTTCAAATACTTCAACACATTTTGTTTTTTTTATACTTTTAGAGAACAATGTGCTTAGTCATCGTTTTCGGGGTAACTTTGAACGTGTTCAATGAAGCTCATTTATCTTTAATATCTACAATACCACCACAAATATCTCAATGAAATTTGTCATACATGTACCATGAATCACGAAGCATTTTTTATTGTATCTCTTTTTTTTTAGTGTCCACTTACTTATATACATAATATATTAATATATATATATTAATATATATTAATATATTTTCAACAATGCCTGTCAAAATAGTCAGTTCAAATTACGTACGAACGCCAATTGTGGAAATATAAAAAATGCCTCTCGATTCATAGTATGACAAGGTATGACAAATTTCATCGAAATACCTAAATTTTTTGAAACTGTATCACCCTGCATCTCAAAAGGTAAGACGTTTAGGACATATGTTCATATGAAGTTCTTTTTTTGAATGAACGGAAAAATCACCGTCATAAATATTGACATTCAATTAAGCAACACATTGTATATTCTAACAATAAATTCTTGAGGTCAGAAAAAACTTTTTTGAAACATAGATGAATTCAAAAGTAATCATCGAAATGAATACCATTTTCAATTCCCAGGCATTAGATTTAATCACTGAGATGAGTGATATACCGGTTTCAGCCTTGTTGGGCCTCATCAGTATCGCATACATCTCAGGGACAAAATCTTCATAAAAACGTCGATGTTTAAAGCAATCGGGTGCGATGTACTGAGATTTTTTTTCTGTTTACCGTTTTATTCTTTTTTTAAAAACAGAAAAAAACTGTTTGCGCATAACTTTTTTCCGATTCAGCCTGAAGAAACAAAAATAGCCTTTTCAGGATTTCATATTATACTTTGCTATCCCTGGAAAACATGCCACCAAATTTCTTCTGAGCATAAATTCTACCACTTGAACCTTCGAAAAATGAGAAATTAAATTTTCTGAATCTTTAGGATAAATTGACATTCATCCAAAATAACCAATTTTTATAATTCTGCTAAGAATTGTGTCCCTTGAATTTTTGGTTGGTATACTTATAGAATGTGATAATATGTAATGGTCATAATGAAAAAAAAAGTGAACTTGAGTAGGTAGCATTTTGATTTCGTAGTCAATCTACTACATCAATGAAAATTTATAGTCCGAAAATCATCTCATTCGATGAAATTATTCACGATATATCGAGCGATATATATTCGAAAATTACATTTTTCATGAATTTTCAATAGTCTGTATTTTTTAAACCATACTAAAACGGAAAAAAATAAAAACGACAAAAGGTGTTCTGTTGAAATATACGATTGTAACTAATTGCAGAATTTCTGACAGTAACACGAGTTACGATATCAGATCAAGAATACTCTGAACATGCCTACCGCAGATGTATGCGAAAAGTTAGGTGAAATGATTCCTACTAGACCACGGCCAAGGAGTCTGGACGACTCTCTAAATTTTGTTATATCCGGTCGTGTAAACCTTACACTATTTATCTATTGAAATATTGTCTGGGAGGTCTCTGCATTGTCCTGAAAACTTAATTTGGGTTTTCTCTCCCAGTCTCTGAAACAAGTAACAATTAGAACATATTTTTATTAATATAAGGAAATGTCAATCCAAAAATCAAAAAATTGTCACGATTCTACAAAGTTGAATGAAAACTAGTTATTGTCTGACGAAGGAGTCTGATTTAGACTCCGAAACGTTACGCCTAAGAGTTCAAAGTGTTTTCTTGTTCATTGTTAGGCAACAATTTCTTCTCGTAGAGTTTTGGCCCCTGACAAATTAGTGCTCGAATTTTTACGCAGGGGCCTTTCTTCTATTAATAAAAAAATTTAATAATTGTTTCTTGTTTCAGGGACTGGGAGAGAAAACCCAAATTAACTTAAACTATTTATTTGTAGGTATATGATTGAAGTTTGGCAACATGTCTCGATTTGAATCAAATTATGTCAAAGTCCCTTTATATTTGGTTTTTTTTTCTATGATTTTCCCTTTTGGATGAAGTACAGTTATGGCTATGATTATTATAATATTTTGATTTAATGTTCATTTCCTTTTTCGTGATTTGGCGACTACATCAGAATGTAATTTATTCCAATTTCATGTTGAAGATTATTACATTTTTTCTTTTTCCTTTCTCAGCATTTTTCCTTCTATTAATATTTCTTATTGTGATGAACTAATAATGCTTGATCCCGCTCATATTTTTTCCAATTACGATAATGTATGGTCTCCCGAAACATAAAGGCATCATATAAAAATTCCCCCTCCTTGAGAAACTTTTCTTTTCTGAGAAACGGGGAGAAAGAGCAGCCATTGAAATGACGAAACCCTTTCGCCAAGTCCCAGAAAAGCCATATTTTCCAATTTCGTCCTGTTGAAAGTCGCATTCCCTCCCTATTCAGACCCAAGGCACAACATATACCGTCTGACATTCACAAAACGTTTTTTAGGGGTGAGCAACACATGAATATGTTCAAACTTCTCGAGAAATTATGAATAACGTTCTGTTGGATTTCCCAGACAGAGAACGTTCCCCTTTTCGGGTTTTACCCAGCTAGTCCTGTCCAGGAAGTTTCCAGATCCTCATATTTCAATTCGGAGTTGAGTTGGGGGGAGTTCATTGGATTTTCCTCCAGTGAAAGCTGTTAATAATTGATTGGAGTCCCTTCAAGTGAACCGACAATTCATAAATATAAAGCAAGGGAGCATCTCTCTCCTTTCAACGTTCATTTTGAAGCTTTCTGTAAGAGTGACTCTGGAATATTTACTCAACGTTCATTTGGTGTGGACAAAAGTCCAAGTTTTTCGTGTATTTTTTGTGTTTGCTTCAAGACGCTCTATCATTTTGAAGCTTTCTGTAAGACTCTAGAATATTATATCCACTCCTATTGAATGATGTATTCATTATTCAACTGCATTTGAGCAATTAATAGTATCTATGAACAAACAGCGGGAGTTATAATAACTCTCGCCTATAACTCCCTGTGATTAATCAGAATAGACTCATAGAATTATTTGACAACCGAATCTCAAGCTACTTCTGTGCTTCTGTACGAGCCGGTGACAGAGAGCGAACATCTCATTATTGTTATCGATGGGAGTAATGTCACTTGAATAATTCTGACGTTTTCAAATTTAGTTGACACCTAATTATTGTTGTGAATGTTTTTCTGAATAAGACCTCCGATAGTGAGGATGAAATATTATGTAGGTACACTTCCAGAAATATGACAAGCAGCTAGTTCTACAGTAGGTACAGAATTTATTGCCCGCGGGAAATCCCAAAACAAATAAATATGAAGGTGTATCAAAAATTTTCAAGAATGATGTGTGATAGTAAGAATGTATATTATTATAGTTGTGGATAAAGTATAGTATTCAACTTGCAGTAATGGTCATAACTCCCTTGATGAATTACAGCACTCGCCTCCGGCTCGCGCTGCAAACTTCATCTGCGGGAGTTATGACTTGCATTACTGCTCATTAAATAATATACTATTACTCAACGTTTATTTGGTGTTTTTCGTGTATTTTTTGTGTTTGTTTCAAGACGCTCCAAACGTCTTCCCTATTTAATTTTCCTTGCAATTGATTGAATATTTCCATAAATATCGATAAGTGATTTTTTCATTGAAACTTTAGATTGGCAGAACTGTTTTTACTCTCAAAAATTCGACAAATATCGAGTTAATACGAAGCAGAAGATCAACATAAAATGATTGAATATAGCCATGATTTTGTTCTAGAGGATGTGGCAGAATGAACGGATTTTACACTGGATTGGAGAAATAACTATTTCACTCTTGAATCTCCTATGTTCGACGAAGAGCTCAGAAGAAATTATGTTATTATTTAATAATGTCATTATTTCAATTATTATTTACTCAATTATGTCATTATTTCAAATATAAATTTTCTGATCGTATACCAGATACGATATATTGATATACAGATACAATTTTTTGTTGATAATATACATCCAGTTGAGCAAGAAATAGCTTCAACTTTTTAATTCATATGGGACTTCCTGTAGATATTTGCTTGCAAACTCTCTATATCTTTCAGGTGTCTTTGCAAGTTTTTCAAGCTATTAAGTGACTCACATCAGGTTCATGTTTCCAATCAAAAAACAGATGGTATAATGTTCCAATCTGAGAGATTAAAAATGAAGCCTTCTGATAATATTTCACTAGATGGAACTCGAGTTGAAATAAAAAACTGCTAAAATTTCTAGGTGCTGGGTTGATACTTATCTGAAATGGTCATGTAGACTACTTGAATACAAGATTTAATTCCACCATCCTTGTTATCAATGTATTGAATAAGTCAGTGTAACCATTTTCGAAATGGTTTATTTTCAGTCAACCCTATTATATGATATTGTATGCTAGGAGGCACGCTCATTTGTAAAACAAAAAAAGGATTTGAGATCTATACTAAATATGAAATGAAGGCAGACGTGTAGGAGTGTTTTCTGCACTGATGATATTCTTACTTTTACAGGATTTCATGTCAATAATTGTTTTCAATTTATCATACAACACACAGGTGTTTTTTGATAAATTCAAAAATATAAACAACAAAACTAGGTGGGTGACTCAATATCTGCATTCCACGCACAATCTGACACTCACAGAGAATAATGCAACATATACAGATTCGGCATAGCATACAATATAGATATTCACTAGGTTAACCAATTGAATATCTTTTTAACGAAAACGACAATATTTATCAAATTTTGCAGGTAGAAGCAATGACGCAAAATGTATCTAATATACAATTTTTGTCGATAATATACATCCGGTCGAGCAAGAAATAGCTTCAACTTTTTAATTCATATGGGACATCCTATAGATATTTGCAGATGGTAAGGCCCGGTTTTACAATCGAAGGTTAACTTTAGGTTAAGGAAATTTTGCAGGTTAGGCGTTTTACAATCGCACGAAACGTGGTTAACTATCAGTTAACTTAACCTACACCGAAAGTGTGGGTAAACCTGAAGTTAATTCAAGAACCATAGAATTATTCAAAAATGTATATGTATATAACCTAAAAACGAATGTTGTTTCGTTTTTCTTTGATTCGAAATTTATTTTGGTTGATAATTACACTTCAGATTTTCTGTTAATATGGATTTAATGGGTTATGATATAAACGCTTATAGCAGTGATGAAGAGGATTATCGTAGACCACTGACTTATTAAACAATGTCCTAAGGTGATCCGTCATAGACCAAATTATTTCGATATTTACGACGATGATGATTTTTTCAAACGATTCAGATTATCAAAAAGATGCGTTTTGGATATTCTCAGCCAAATAGAACATTTGATAGCTCATCCAACTAGAAGGTAGTTAAAATGCAATACTTTTGTAAGTACATTTTTATAAAAAAGATTTTATTTTCAGAAATGATTGTCTATCTGCAAGTCAGCAGCTTCAACTCACAAACTATTATG
Source organism: Hippodamia convergens (assembly GCA_038502775.1). NCBI lineage: Eukaryota > Metazoa > Arthropoda > Insecta > Coleoptera > Coccinellidae > Hippodamia > Hippodamia convergens. Next base: position 105,565,912 of record CM076607.1, read on the forward strand.
CTTCTGGATCATTCTTGAGATGTAATGGAGATTTTGCTGGTGTCAGCAAAGCAACTGCAAGTTTGGTTGTGAGACGTGTAACTAGAGCTATCAATACTCTTAAGTATTGTCAGTTTTGATTCTTTAGTATCATACGAAGAATGTTATGATACCCCGTTCTTTTTTACCTCAGCTCAGGTTCTTTTTGTTTCAACATTTATTGTATTATTTTAGCTCTCTTTTTCATAAGAATGTAGGAGATAGTGGCTATGGAATTAAGCCTTATTTAATTACACCCTAAGCAAATCCAAGGACACCTTCTGAAAGCTTATTTAACGAATCACACATTTGTACAAGAAATTTCGTTGAGAGACAGTATGCTCTGTGGAAACGTCGCTTTCCAGCCCTTGCCATGGGAATGAGTGTCAAATTAGATACAGCTCAAGCTGTGATTGTGGCAACAGCCTTTCTTCATAACATAGCATGTGACCAAAAAGAATTGATCCCTCCAGTCAATGATGAAGAAGAAGCTGCTGTAGAATTCACTACAAATGTTGATCTTTCAGAATTTCCCGATCAAAGGCATAATACAAGTACTTCTACTAGAGATACCTTCATAAACATGTATTTCAAAAGATTGAATAACAGAAATAATTGAACTCATAGACAAAACTGGAAACATTTATTAAACTGAAATAAAAAACTTTGAATATATTCTTGTATAAATCAATCATCGATTTTAATATTCTGCAAGGCACATTTCTTATCCATCAATGCCAATTTTCGACGTAAGATATTCATTCTAGATACTCCTCTTGAAAATAAAATAAATAAATAGCTGCATTTAAGGCAATTGAGCTAAGTCCTTCAGACTTACAAAATAAATTATGTGAAATAAAAATGAAATTTTGAATTTAGAGGCTGACTTTGCTTTGTCCGTAATTTTTTCGAAATTGGCCGCCTCAGATCTTTTGATGAATATGACGTCTTATAAATTTGTTAATGCGCCCGACCTACCATTTAGATCAAAAGAACCATTTTTTTCTACCAACTTAATAAAATTTAAACTCAACTCATAGTTACGAAACCTCCATCGGTAAAATTATTGTAAAACGCCAGGTACGAGTTAACCATCGAGTGCCGGTAACCTAACCATAAAGTTTAACTTTCGATTGTAAAACCGGCCCTAAGAGAGCTTTGGTTTCGAATTCGTACATACTGGGGTTTGGTGTGAAAAAATCGGTATTATAAATTTTACAGCCCCGTCATCGATTTTAAAAATATTTTGCACAGTGAATCTATAGGACTTCTTGATACTACAGTCTCAATTACAGCTCTGGGGAGGCAGTAATTCTGGAGAAAAATATAAATTAAACTCATAAATATACTCCATTTACCTCGAATGCGGCTCTGATATAGTCTTATATATTTATAGTCTATATAGTTTTAGTTTAACAAGGTTGGGTTATGTCAGGTTAGGTTCATTTTTCCTACCGAAAGTTGAAAAAATTTTTTTTTTTAATTTAAATAAAAAATTTGATGAAAAAAATTAAAAATCGATCCACATTCAGGTTAGGTTAAGTTAGGTTAGGTTGGGTTCATTTTCCCTACCTCAAGATCACAAAAAAAATACAAAAAATACAACTAGGCAGGAAACTTTATAATTACCAAAAAATCTGTATGCACGAGGAATTATCGCACCTTAACCAACCAAAGTGTCAAATTCAAATTAACATATATTATATATAATATATATAATATATATATATATATAAATATATATTATATATATATATTCTTATGAAAAAGAGAGCTAAAATAATACATTAAATGTTGAAACAAAAAGTACCTAAGCTGAGGTAAAAAAAGAACGGGGTATCATAACATTCTTTGTATGATACTATAGAATCATACGATACTATCAACACCAGTATCATACGATACTATACAGCCAGGGGAAAAAACCTCAGCCGAAAAAACCTGCCTCCCCGTAAACAAAATAACATAAAATATCAAATATCAGGAAAATCTTGAAAGACATCAGTGTGATCATCTTCATGTTATCCGTCGATGGGCTCGGATACACAGATTCTTCCCAAAACGACTCGTAATTCTTGATCTGAAATGAAAAAGGACAAAAGCAGAAAAGAAACCGATTATTCAGAGTGAATCGAATGCATTTTGGAAATGCATTTGATACTTTAAAAAACATCAACATTAAGATTTCTTGGCCAAATAATGTTCGGAGGTTTATAAATATTCATGACAGAAATGTCACAAAATTTGAAAGGAAATGAAAAAAAACTCCATCAATTTCCCCTTTCCGAATCTGTTAAAAGTTACGAAAATGATGATTTTTCAACATAACAAGCTAAACTTGTAAAAAATCAATTAATACATAACCTTTCAACTGTCCTCTTTCACGAGGATTTTTTTTCTGTTGCCGTGTGGGTTTCTTGCAGAAGAATGTCTTTGATACCATGTTCATCAGCTAATTTGGAGACGTAATCACACTTTCCTTTCGAAATTCCTTCGATATTCAAATTCAAAATCCACAAATTGTTGCTCTCTGGTCGTGAGGGTTTTTTCAAACCAGATACGACCTTCCAGGTGATGATTTTTCGGCACTTCAGATGTTTGAAGACCGCTACGGGACCCCAATGAAAGGCAATCATCTCCCATAGATAAACCAAACATGTTATAACACAAGAAAACAGAATATTTTTTCAGGAACAAAAACTAAGACATATTACGAGAATTGTCATTCTGAATATTATCATTGAAGTCAATTTGTTCAATAATCAATGAGAATGTCTTTATCAGAAATTTGTGTTCATCATGAAATGTAAACCATATAGTATGCAAGAAAATATCTTGAATATTGCAGAGGCTGTAAGATAAATGTTTGTATGTACGAGTATACCATGAAATAAATAAAGCTCTTTCTATTATTATTATTATTCGTTTCAGCTAGGTTCAAACTTCCGGGAACTTCGACCGCAAGAATCTTTTGTTCTTTAACCAACTTCTTCATTTAAATCCCAAGGAGACCGTCGATGGCATTGATAAAATATATATCTATCGGTATTTCAAATATAACTTTTCTGACAGTATAAAAGTAGATATATGGTTGGCTTCGAAGCCTTCAAACTCACTATTTCCCAAAATGGTTTCCTTCAACTATCAACATCAAACGGAAATAATAGTATGGGCTGATTTCTTCAAATGTGTAAGTACATCAAAAATAATCCCTGTTCTCTTTCTACTTCACATTTTATATGTGAATATTAAAATGCATGTTCGACAAAGGGAACAGTGCGAGACTGTTTCTAATTAAAATCGAAATAATAACGAATAGTTCGAACATCGGAGGCGCTCTAGTAATTTTATTAACGTATTCCACTCCAAAAAGGTTTGAAACACGGATGCGATGTACACTCTACGACCTTTGATGAATTGATAAAATTTTATTGAATCCAACGCAATATCTACTCCCATCAGTAACAATTTATTTTTATCTGTCAATATCGCTGACAAGTGGTGGTATGTCTAGTGCCTATACGTTGGAAAAGGCCCGTTTCCATGGAAAAATATGATGAGTGGGGCTCGTATATGCGTATCTTGTGTCAGTCGCTATGCTTGAACTGAAATATTCGAACTTTGAAGGGTATAGCCCTTGGTATGATCCATTGGCGGCTCGTGATCAGATGTCATTCTGCATTATCATTTTGTATGAATGAACAACACTTAGTATGGCAGCGCTAGCCTTGGTTCTTTTCTGCTGTTGAATATGGAAAAAAATAAAGAATTTATTTCGCATAATACATATCTCAAAATAATATATTGTAACACACGATTTTCTAAAAAAAATGTGTGTGTTTACAATTCATGAGTAACTTAACTCATCAATACTTCAAATATGAAGGAAAAAAAAGATACACAGGAGTGACAGTACTAACATATTGTTGCCCTGTTTGGTTGATCAGTATAGATGTAAAAAAATGGATGCCCAACTTAATTATTTTTTAAGGATTATCACTGGTACTATCGTATCTTCACCAACTCATTTTTTTACTAGTCCTCTTAAATATTGTACCTCCGCATATTAGCAGAGAGGAAACAACTTTGAATTTTTGGAACAAATTTAATTAATTTTCAGATTCATTTCCCATACTCCTCTATATTCCGGAAATAAGGTCCCCAGATTGAAGTCGCGTAAACCATTTTGGTCGAAATTTTCAATCAATATAAATAAAAGCGACAAGGAAATGTGGCAATCTCAATGAAACGTATGCACCTTTTTCAACAAAGATCTAATTCGCTTCAAGTTAACGGATTTGAGCTTCTCAGGAGAATATGGTCTCTTCCAAGTAGTATCAGAATAGATCATGGAGGACAGTTGTAACAACAGCTTTTCAGGCGGAATTCGGGTGATAGCCCTACTTGTGAGTTTGCGGAAGTTGAGGAGACAATAAGACATCCTATAAATAGTGGTCACATTTATAAATTTCAAGGCGGTTTCACGCCTTTACATAAAGTAACAGATGCATTTCTGAAATGGGTGGTTAACCTGAAAAATCTAATGACGGAACCTGATAGTTATTAGAGATTAAATTTAAATTAATCAAAATTCAAAATTGAGGAATCAGCTGGTATCTGTTACGAGACAAACCAATCCGATTGAAAAACCTAATTTTAATTGTATTGTTCAATTCAAACAAGATACTGTTCCAAAAAATGGGGAAGCTATTTACAAAAATGGCAATAATGTTACTTATAGTATTACTCCGAATATTGAAATAAATATTGAAAATATTAGCGATGTCAATGTTAGACGCTCATTTGTTGGAGATATTGTGCATGCTTATGTAAAATTAGAAGTGGTCTACATATAGTCATGGTAGCAATTTACATTTTTTCGAATCCAAATTGGACGAGGTGGAGCATTATATTCATCGCACTTTACTGGAGTACACTGAAGAAGGGTTGAAAATACTTGGTACAAATGGTAACAAATTTCCACTTATCTTGGCTGGCGATCTCAACATCAACTTCGCTGATAAAAAATCACAGCGGTTGACAACTTTTCTTTCGGAAAAATTGAATTTAAAAATGAATAATGATCCACAAGAATCCACAACAGAATATGGGAACACTATTGACGCGGTATTTCCCCAGGTATTTAGAAGACATTTAGTCTCAAACTTATGTTTCTTATTTCAGTTACCATGAATCTATAGTTTCAACATTCCTGAATAAACATTCCTGAATAACCTACATGTAGGTTAAAAAAAATAAACAATATTATGTTCTTATTCTTGAATAGATGCTATGCAATAGCTTTACCGCGGCAGTCCTCGAGTGCCACACGTGTCTTTGTTTATTGTTAGGCAACAATTTTTTATAAAGATTTGGCCCCTGAAAAATTAGTGCTCGAATTTCACGCAGGGGCCTCTCTTCTATAAATAAATAGTTATTTATGATATGAGTGTTAAAATTGACATTTTATTTTGTGAGTGAAAAGTTTGTGAAATGAGCGGAGCGAATTAAACAATTTCAAGAAAAAAATTAAATCACTTTCAACACAAATGCCATACAATGTTTTTTTGTACAACTGCCTCATTTTGATGATGAAACGGGCGAATTTGCAATGACAATAAACTTCAAAATGCATTTTAATATTCAAATAATCAAAAGGTTGTTGTGACTGGCAAACGTTACCAACGTTATAATTACAAACAAATGAGAAAAGACGCTGTCATTTGAATTTCGTTCCTGTCCAATTTTCGTCTTGGGTTTTTAAATACTTAATATGTTTGTCGAGAGTCCAATTATTAATTGAAGTAACGATTTAGTTGTTTCTCTGGATATTGAAGAGGAGTCTGCAAGAAGAGCAAATCTGGAACTCCTACCTAAATAATCTGTTCAGCCGTACGATATTGCAATAACAATTTCCTGGCTTGGTGTAAATTGAAAAATGTAGGAGGGAACTTCAGTGAAACTGTTCTCCTGGCATACTTAGAAGAAAAATAAAAAATATGGAGTTCATCAAGTTTGTGGAGCAAATTATCAATGATGAAGTCAAGCGCCCTCGTTAAAAAAGATGTGGATGTTAGTGAATATTTTAAGGTAAAAGCATATTTGAAACGGAAAAGTGAAGGATGTCTTCACAAAAAATCAAAAATTCTCACTCGTGAACAAGTTGAAATACTTGATGGTTAAGGTTGCACTATTTTCAGATCATTTGGAGCCCTGTCGGCGTGACGAATTGTGTAATTTATCAGTGGAAGACATCAAAATAACAGATAAATCATTGGTTATACAACTTCCAAATACAAAAACGAAAGTCAGTCGTTCTTCCAGTATCATTGGGAAGTATGTAGACTATTTTCAAGTACTTTGCACTACGCCCTTCTGACATCAAACATCGTCATTTTTGCCTGAAATACATGAATAATAAAATGCACTGCCAATCCAGTTGGTATTAATACATTTGGGAAAATTCCATCTATTGTTGCCGAATTCCTCAAACTGCCAGAACCAAAGCAATATACAGGACACTGTTTTCGAAGATCCTCCGCTTCATTGCCAGCAGAATCAGGAGCAAAATTACGGATATAAAAAAACATGGTGGATGGAAGTCTAGGACGGTAGCCGAGGGCTATGTTGATCATTCCATTGCATATAGGAATGTCATGGCTGAAAAAATTTTCCCAACCTCAATCATCATCATCGAATAAGTACTGATGGTACTGAGGATTCTTATAATGTGTTGCGAAGCTGCTGGAATTTTTCTCATTTGATTTCATCATAAGAAAACGGAGTGCTGAAAATATTTTCAACACTAATGTTAAAAATATTTTTGAGACGCTTCCACGTAAACTCAATTTCAATTCAACATTGTTTGCCGTCATTAAAAGTGTCACTTTTAATGGCAGTTGTACAAAAAAATTTTTGAATCATTTTTTTTCAGGATAAACCACAGCTATTATCAAACAAAAACACAAAAACTTCTATCCGATAGCACATTTTTCTAATAACGAATCTCGAGAGTTACTCAACCTGTCATCTTGCCACCGCATTCTTCTCCGCGAGGAAGCAGCCCCATTAGCGTATTTTATGATCGCGACAGGTCGAGGAAAAAGTAATTCGGTGAAAGCCAGGCACATCCTGTTTTCCACGGCTTTGCGGAGAATTTCCGGAAGCACCTAGAGACCGCGTCGCGACGGCCAGCTCCGTCGGTCGAAAATAAAGCTGAATCAAAGTTGCGGGTGTTTGTTGCGGGCAGAGGTTGAAACTTCTATCGCTCTTTTCTCCGCTTGGCCGGCTACCAAAAGATTACTCCCGCTCTTGCTCCAATCGATCATTTGCTCGGCGTAAATAGTGTGTACCTTGAATTACGTGTCCTATTTATCGGATTTGTGGAGGAATTCGGC